>JBBBVU010000007.1:28240111-28254566 GCA_037177055.1 Atherinosoma microstoma
ATTCAATTCAATTCAATTCAATTCAATTCAATTCAATTCAATTCAATTCAATTCAATTCAATTCAATTCAATTCAATACTTTATTTCAGACACAATAAACACTTTTCTATAAAGGCTCACATGCCAATGAGACCATAGAGTAGAAAAGTACCATCCTGAGCTAAGTCTGGGATTGGTCAATGCTTCAATTATGCTGTTGTCAGAGTCTGACAGCCTGCACATACACTTGTACATGAGGTTGTGCAATAGTGCAGGGCAACTGTGAACAACTGTTTTTACAAACATGTGGCTCACACTGCTCCAGCGAGGGACCCTAAGCAGCATCTCCGTTAAAGTATTTATTTTAAAAGATCTTGGAATTGGACTTACAGTGAATGTTTTCCATGATAGGGGGCTGGGCATTCAGGACAATTAATTCTAAAACTTTGTGTGGTGTTGCGGTGGCATTCTGACTTTCTTATGCAGATTTCTTGTGCTTTTTAAAAGCATTTGCCAGCATTTGTTGTTGCGGTGGTTCGTTGCGTTTTCCATTAACCCTTTAGAACCGGATTCTGTTGCCGGTGACAGAAAGTGACAAACATTCTTTAAAATACTGTAACTCTAGACCATTTACGCTATCAACATAATTCCAAACCGATTCTAAGAAAGCTAAGAATCAAAGCTTGGTGCTGATATACGGCACATTAGATTATGACTTTATTTATTTCAGACCAAGGAGGATCCATATCACAAAAATAACAAACAATAACAATAATAAAATAATAATTAGAAAGTGGCACAGCTGCCTCTACTATAGCAAACTCCTTGTACTCTTTCCCATGATGGCAACCCAACAGCTTCATAAGGTTGCTGGTGTTTAATTTGGCAGGATTCGTGCTACCTTAGGAAACCTCAAATTGTTGCTTTAAAGTTCATTTTGTAAAACATTATTTGATTATAATTAATATTATCTTATATGTATACTTATGAAGAAAATTAATTAAACTTTTAAATGTAGTGGTCAAAATTACGCTGGTGGCTGTTTTAGTAGTAATCGGATTGTGGCCGTTCTTGTACTGCGTCCACTACAGTAATATTCAAAGCTGTTTCAGCAGGCTTATCTGAGTTTTTAATGCTTTGAAAAGCACAGGCCAGCACTGAAGTAGTATCAGCCAAAGCAGTCGAGCTTGACAGAGTTTGACAATAAAAAATGTTGATCCACACAGGAGTTTTTATCCTGAACAGAATCAAAATGCACAAGCACAACATAGGCTACAGTCCTATGATTATGAGGGCATTAAAAAAGAACACAAGATTCAGAGAAATATTGTACATCCAGGAGAAGAATAATTTTGTGGTGTGAGAATTTGTGACAATCTGAGCTGGAGTAACAGGTGAGTAACAGATGTAAGATAATGATTGCTAACTTGTTGAAGTAGCAATCAGCACTGTAAAGAATTCCATCACATAAGACAAAAGAAAAGAAACTGAGGTTGTTTTGTTCCTATTAAATTGGTGAAAAAGCAGAACTAAAGTGCCCAAGGATCAGCTAGGAAAATAAAAGTCACAGTGTAGGCTATACCAATGCAAAGCTATGTTTTGATGTGACATGTGGAGAGGGTTTTTAGAATCTTAAAAGACATGAAAGACAAATGACTGAATTGGAAAACAATACAGTGTGCATGTTCTTGTCTCTATTAGGCCTTATCTCAGCTTTCCACCAGCCTCATGCTAATGGAGACTTAGAAAAAGAAGCTGAACGCCATCAAATCTTTGAGAAGATGATCCTCTTATCTAAAACAGTCATGTTCTTTGTTGGCGCTGCATCAGTGAAGCTCAGTGCCTTCACCTGCACAAACAGGAAAGCTAGCTTTATTAACTTTAGCAAAATATATGAACTCATTTGTGCAACCTCCACTGACAGTAATTAACAGTAGTTAATGAAATCCCCCCAAAATTGACAAATCTTATCAAGACTACAAGAACTTGTGTTACTGTGCTGAGCATTGAAGGAGAGACTCAAAAAAACATGATGCATTGGTGAAAGAGTTATCTATCTGTGTTGTTTTAACCCTTCAAAAGCTCCTAAATTGGCAAAATTGATAGTTGCAATGTGTAATTTAGTATATTTAAACTCACACTTGAAAGGGTTTTTAATTATTATATCAATTCTGACTTTGAGCTGTGTGTTTAGAGTTACTTTAATATTCAAAAGCAAAGTTTGTCCAGTCTTGTCCACGGTCCATACAACACTAAACATGCACTCAGTCACTTTTGAAGCTTTGGTATCCCAGATATTTCTCAGCAAGCACAAACCCTAACACTCTTCTGACAGCTAGAAAAGAGTTATGAAAGAAAGGCTAATTGGGTTAAATGAAAGATTGTGGGATGACAAAGGTGTTATGTTGCCTGATGAAAAAATTGCTTTTTTTCCTCCAACAAGTTTTCCCTAAAGGTGAGTACCAATTTTTGTAATGTTGGATGCTTTCAGACTGCATAGATATTTTTAAGCTACATCTGAGCCAAGTACTTCTCTTTTATGTGTGTGTCTGCACCACATGACTTGCTCTCAGTTGCAGTTTAAACTGCTTTCCTAGGGTATTTCTTTTTAGAGTCTTTCAGAGTAGGAGCTTCCTGGGAATCATCTGTCACACAACTCTATGGCAATTGTTCAAGACATATCTGTAAAGTGAGTAGGTGAATGTACAACTACCACTTTAAAACCTGCCAGAACAAGTGGAAGCTTGTATGTAATGGTAAGAGATCACACATATAAAACAGAGCTCTTTATGTTAGCCTCTGAAAAAAAATGTAACAAAACCAGAGGAATGGACCAACATTGAAGCCAAGGGGTTATCAAGTCAAGACAGGGGAATTATAATCTGATTCAGACTCTACTACTCTCCACCTGGCCTTCATGTGACTTACAACGTTGAAGTGCAACCACAGAAAAGATTCTTGAAAGTATGTTCTCTTTTGGGGAACTCACCTGTCCTGTGACCTACAGAGAACACCCATAAATATTTGGTCTAAATGTCCTTTTTTTTGTTGAACTGAGATTCCTAAAAGCCTTTACAGCTTTCGTAATCCAATCCAAACTTGCCTTTTGTTCAGTGCAACAATAAAAATGGCTTACTGTAAATCAGTCAGTGTTTGAGAAAAGTGAAGTTCGAGGCATTTATTGCTTAGGTGTTCTACAAAGTTAGACTTCTCCTTGTAAGGGGGACATTTCCAACAGTGAAAAATGATGATAACAGCTATCTGTGGGCAATGGCTAAGAACCTTTAGAGTGCTCCTGAGAGAGAGATTCTCTTTTATTGTCCTGCTTTTTGGCTTCTTTGATGTTTCAGGGCTTAAAGCAACATCACTCACAGAACAGAAGAGGTGTTGAAAGGGCTGAACAGATGTGTTGGCATTATAAAAGGGGGCATCAGCTGACAAAAAGATAAATGCTGAGATAAGAGGGGTGAAAGAGAATGATATAGTAAAGATGGATCAGGACTGGAAAAGGAAGGAGAGTGAAAGATGAAGTGGCGTGATGCTAGTCAATCGCCTCACCTTGCTATCTTTATCCCACTCTGCTTTAGATTTATCTGCACCTCTGGCTAGTATCAAAGTATTACAGTTTCCAGTATTGTGCTCTCCCGCTAACGTTTGTTTCTTCTCTTTATTTCCACTTTTGGGAGCTTACATGTATTTCGTGAAAAGGAAATCAATCCATTTCATCAACTAGTGCTGCAGTTTTCTAAGTGATCTCACTTATTAAACACCACATTCAAGCTAATGATTGTACAAAAGCAAACTGCCTGAAACACACAGCAGAAATCTTTTTGAAAACAAGTTTTTCTCACATCTTCATTTTCATGAATTAAGCCAATACTTTTGGACATCTGGAAGAAAAATAAGCGGCATTATTAAGCCTGCATTGCATTACTGTCATGTCTTTCCTTTCGCTGCTAAACAACGCATTTCCATATTCAAACCTAGCTTAGTATACGTGTTATGTAGATTGTTCAAGCATCCATAGTCAATGTCGTAAGGCAAATAAATTGCGAATCTGTGATATTTCCGAGTTCACATACTTTATTGTAAGCAGGAGATGAAGCGTGATGTTCATGCAGTTATGTCAGAGTGCAGTAGAGAAACTCTCCCTCTCCTGGAGATAAAACATTAGTTTAGCAACAGTGTCAAAAGCCTTTTACTGTGAAGCAAAAGCAATGCTGCATAATCTAAGAGATATAGTCGTTTTGATATGAGGTGAAGCCCTCGTGGGGCTCTGTATAGACTTTGCCATTACAGTCTGGAAGCCTGTAATGGCAAAGGCCAAGGAGGAATAGTCATCACACCATTTATCCCATTCTGATTCCCTCTTTGACCATTTTAACACTAGGCTGAAAAATTTAAAAACTCTGCATTCATTTCCTGTGAAATTGTACTTATAACTACACCAAGAAATGATATTCAGTTTCACTGAGGAAGTGCCTTGACTCCATTCTGATCTGTGAAACATTTAAACTGAGTAGTAATAAATTGGGAATTGGGTTTCCTTGAGATGTTAAATAGGATGTTACTGAGGTGAAATATAGGCTGTTTTTAGTTCTTTTCTAAAGGTATAGTTGGATCCCAGTAGGTGAAGAAGAGTCTCAAGTGGATGAGTTCAAGTATCTCAGGAACCATGGATTGGTTCAAACTTCAATTGGCCCAACTATACCAAAACCAGGGCATGGGTGAATATGAATAGATTGATTTGAGTGCAAATGATATGAAAGCTGCTCATACTGGCCAGATTCTGGTAAAAAAAAAAAGAAAAAGAAAAGCATAAGGCTTTACACTAAAGGTAAAAACAGAAACATCAAAACTGAATAAATTCATTGTTGCTCCATTGTTTATGGTGAACAAGCTGGTTTTGGCCCTGGCTGGATTTTCTTCTTCTTTCTTGTGGGTCAGCGGTTGTTTTGGGAAATACCTCCCCCTAGCGAGCTGATGTTATTGTGTGATGTTGTTCAGGTAGTTTGGTCCGCCTTAATGAAGTACACCGTAAAAATGGGACTCCTCTGAAGCTATATAGCTTGTGAATGGGGGTCCACATACTGACTACATTTTAATCTCATTCCATATTCAATGTGCAAGATATTCCACCCAAAACTCATATCCATATAATACAACTGAAACTTATGATGATTTGCCTAAGTATAGGATAATTGTGCACATTTACTTTTTTAATATTCAGAGTTCTATCAATGAATATCCTGGTGTGGATGCACCCTAACTCTGTAGGATCATATACACCCTAGTCAGATAGACATTAGTTCCTTTACTGACTGAAACCACCACCATGAGATCATTGACAAAATTCTCTGCAGGTATTGTCACTGTCACGAAATGTGTCACCATTATTACAAGGAAAACAGAATTATTTGGAGTATGAACTCAAAGCAAGATATATATCTTTTTAACAAAATAGTTTTGAGCCTGAATCTGATCAAACAGCAACTGGCCAAGAAACAGATGTTTCTATTTCAGGATTAAACTCAGTTCTCCTGGCTGTTAACCCTGCAACTGATTCCTCCCCCACTCCCACAAACTTAAAAATTAGTCTTTGTTAGTTCTTAAAAGTTTGGAGCAAACAAGCTCCAGATATAGATCAGCACTTTGCTCATCAACAGAAGCAAAATGAGTACTCAGTTTGCTTAAAATGTAATGTCCAATAGGTCCTAACCAACCATCTGGATATAAGTAGCTGGGAGAGAGAATGTATTTGACATTTTATTCAAGATTTGCACACTTTTTTTTATATCATGGATCGATATTCACAATTTCTTCTTGTACTTTTCTTCATCTTTAATATTGCTTGAAAGGACCTGAAGTAGAAATTAAAGAATATCTACCGCCTAAGTAGCCACAGACATGAAAAGTAAAGCCTGCATGCCAGTTCAGATAGCTGACTCTATCATGCTGTCAGTGCAGCAGATACCCAGTAGAGCCTTTTCATCCTGTATTTTATCAGCCTTCTCCACCCCAGTGAGCGCTGGGGGTAGTCTAGTCTCCCAAAGGGGGGGAGTTAGTATTCACTTCCAACTACCTTTGGTGCTGAGCTTGGTACTTCCCTCATATTGACATTGAGAGGTGCTGGCTGAATTAAACTAACCTAAACTAAGTAAGTCTTTAAAGAAGAGAGAATGAAATACTATACTAAAACCAGTCACACCTAAATAAACAGAAATAGAATAACAATATCAATCAAAGTAATTAAAGTGACATGAAAGCTGAAATATTCTACTTGAGATGATATATGAAAAAGAACAACCGTAAACCTACGGCTCTATGAATATTACAACAAGCTCCCCACAGTGTGATAAATTTCTACCAAGACGTTTTTCTGTTGCAAAGCTCTTCAAGGTTATTTCAGACTTGTGGCATAAAGTACTCCCATGCACTCAGTAAAGTGGAGAAGAAGAAAAAAGAACCAAAACCATCAGTCACCAATTCTATTTCCCAGCTCGGGGAGGTGGTACAGCCGGAGGGGAGGAACACTGACTTACACACCTCCACTTAGCCCCAGCTGAAGGCCCCCCACCACCCTTGAGATAGAGTTACCACAGGGGGCCACTTGGAGGCTAAACGCCCTTCTCCAGCAGGCCCCTCAGGGCCTTATTGTACATTCGTCCCTCAGTGGGAACCCTTGCAACTGCAATCTCCACCCAATCGGCCTCCCCAGAGACAGTTTCATTTGTGTAGACCCTGAGTGAACTTTATGTGGATATGTAGTAAAATTCACACTCCAAGGACTTGCTCAATAGAGGTTTTTATTGTCTTTTACCTGTTTGCAAAAAGTACAAAGTGTGATATCCTAGAGTCTGCCGCAGGTATAAGAAAGGCTTCTTTATAAGTGTAGCATGTTAATAACATCAACTGCTACATGACAAGGACCAGACTCATCTAAAGTGTGTCAATTCACGCTAGTTATTTGCTGTCTTTGACAGATACCTCTCCCCTGTAGTTTGGTATTGGAAATTTATCATTGACGCCATAGGTTAAGAGTCAGAAAGTATCATTTCTCTCAGGGGAGCTTGACTTTGTGAAGGAATTTGCCATCAGATGATTGCTTTGCCTTTTAAAAGAGATCTTGCGCTGTGGGCTCTGCACCGCATGGCCTTCAGCAAAAGGCCAAGGCTGTGTGGTTTGGCCCAGAGATAGGGCTTTGAGGCAGGGGACGGATCAGGCCTGTTCTCTGTCTTCCTTGTGCTGGCTCAATCTACTGATAACAGTAGTCTTAGCAAACACCTGGTGCTCCTCCTCCAAGTCCAGAGCAGGATAGCTTCTCCAGAAAGTGTAATAAATCAATGTAGCACCTTTTTCTTTGGGTTCACCTTCCTTATCATAAACAGACAGGTGTCTCTCAGCTTTAAAGGAATGAAAACAAACTATGGCAGAGGTGAAAAGTAAAACCACTAAGGTGATATGATTCTGTAAGATTGTACATTTCACTCCAAGGTTGGAATAGAGGAAAAAAAGATGCAACACAGTCCTTTTAATGCTACTTCTGAGCAATGATCGGCTTGTCTGGTCGAATGTTTTTGAACTGAGGAGAACAAAAGGATTTCAGCTGCTTCACAGTTTTGAGTTTAGTTTCACAATACATGAATGATTTCAGTGGGTCACAGATCTAAATTGCATGCTGGCAGGACAGTTTAGCAACAAATTTTAATTTCCTACAGTCGGGGCTGTTCTGAGATGAAATCTTCTTGCCGTACAAGCAAAGACTTCCCTGAAAGGATGTTATATTTAAAGCAGCATATGCTTGTGAGAAACCTGAATATATATTTAATCATTAACAAGCTCATCAAGTTAGGAACAAGTGCACTATTGCGCCCCATACCATCACTGGAGCTGGCTTTTGAACTGCACGCCAGATGGTCTGTCTCCATTTCAGTTTGGTGGACATGGTGTCCACGATTAAGCTACAGTTTCAAATTTTTATTCATCAGACCAAAGGGCAGTTTTCTAAACCTTCAGGGCCAAGAAGACCATTTCTGAATGTTTTTTTTCCCTACTTTTAACTTTTATAATTAATCTGTGCTGATGGATGCAGCTAGAAACTGTGTTTACAGCCATTCCCAGAATCTTTCCTGAGCCTCTGCATGACTCTGGACATGTTTTTATGGCAGAACTGTTTGAGATCAATTTCATTCATTATTCAAGTACACGGGTTTGTCTCAATTTTCTGAATGTTATCATAAGAAGATGAAACTGCAAATTATTCACAGTTGTCAAGGAATTTCATTTTTATGCCCATGCAGTCTTTCACAATGTTGTAAACCCAGCCCCGTGTTTAGTCCAGAAAGACTCAGCCCTTCCGAGATGCATTGTTTATACTGTTAAATAGGGGTGTAACAATATATTAGGGTTGAAAATAATCATATGAAAAGAACGAAGTATTGATACTTTGTAAATAATATACGTTTTCTTGTAGTCTTCAATATCATTTTGTTAATGTGACTGTTGAAAATCAGATATTGTGACAGCACTATATAAAACTCGCCAGTTTTTCTTCCTCTTTTTTTTTTCACCTCTGCCAAGACGGAGGTCATGTATTTGGCGATGTTAGTGTTGAATTTTTTAAAGGACTCATTTACTATGGAGAGATAGGGAACATTTTGCCATTAGAGCTTCCAACTAAAAAATAATGCCCACACTCATTGGCAAAAAAATAAATAAATAATTGCTTGGCAGAAGTCTGAGTGCTTTTAGTTTGTCATAATAGTTTCTTGTGTTTTATTTTATTACTGTTTTTTCAGTTAGATTTTTTAGTTTTAAGAATTGACACGTTTCTCTTTCTTTTGCTCTTTTGAATTAAATGTAAGACTAAAAAGGCTGGATTCTTAAAAAATGATTTCATTCCGAGTTTATGAACAATTTATCCAGTCCTGTTTTGGAAACAGAGGTTTTATCTCACCTTCTTTCACTCTGTTAGTCATCTTCAGATATTCTCTCTCAGACTGCCTCAACTCAATGACTTTGACATCATGAAAACTCATTGTTTGCTCAGCATTTTTCAATGTAAATAAGTAAAGTTCCATTTCAATATTTCCATGTGTTCTACCCATGTATTTATCATCACAAATACATATCTACTTTCACTTTAATTTAAATGTAAAATTTACTCATAAAGTGCATGAGTAAAGACAAGTAGACTACAAAATAGGGATCACCACAAGCAGGATTAAAAAAAAAAAAAAAGAAAAGAATAAAACATTTGTAGAGTGGCCATATTCTTTTAATCTTGAGTGTTTCTGACATATTAAGTAGTTTTTGGGGTGAATATGTACAAACATGTTATTTTACAAGCCCTAGTTATCAGCTGAGTATTTGCCGAGATAAGCTTAGTGTCGACTCGCTACAGGCCTGGTTTGGTTTGAAAGGTTAGCAAAGTCATTGAGCTGCAGCCCGAGTGATGTTGCTGCTGCACCATCCATCTTGGTGAGAGTAATGTGAGTGCTGTGACATTCTCCTAGTTTTAGTGAGAGCACAGAGAAAGATATGGTCTGTCAGCATGACACAGATTGGTTGCTAGATGCCAAGGGTGGGAAGCTGTAGAATGTGTGACTCTGCACTCAGTGCCCCTAATTTGCATGAGATAGTTTGTATTCCAAAGTGGTTTGTAAAGAGATGTGCAAGCAAGAGATCTGTGGGCGCGTGTGTGCCAGCTACTGTATGGTAACCACTTAAAAAGTATTTGAAATCCAGTTGCTTCCTGCAAATCATTCTCTCTGTCTCTTTTGCCTCACCAGAAACAGATGTCCGAGTGGCCTACCTCCATTAAGCAGATTTCCTCCGGAGTATAACTCAGCACGACCCTAGACCCTACTGAGCCCCTTGGACAGCTGAGCCAGCCCACCGTCATCACCATCTTTCTGCCCAGACATGACACTTTCAAAGGGGACTCAGAGATTGTGACAGCAGGGCAACACGCCAATACTGGCTCTATCTCCATGTAACTCCTGCTGGAGGTGGGAGCATGTGAGCTGGACACTGCGCATCCCTCTGCTGTAAGTGGTCATTAAAGAGCTGGCTGACAGTGCTTTCCTCTATGAGTAGTGGTGGAGTTGTCCTGCTCACTGCTCTAGCTACTCCACTCAGCACCACAAGGTTCAGTTTAATGGTGTCTGCTGGTTAGTACTGATCCATCTGTCACTGTGAGTGTGTTAGCTATCATCATGCTCTGCAGCCCTGTGCTGTGCAGTGTGTCATCTTTCCTCTGACAGCAATAATCTTTAGGATTGGATTCAGTTCTCTGCACATAGGACAAGAAGGACATGTGAGGAGATAAAAGAGGTGAAGTGGTGTCTTTACTCATTTTGTTTTCGGTACTACGGTTCAAGCTACATCATCCTGATTAGAAATCAGGAAATAGAAGCAGAACAGAGTGAGGTGACAGGTTGATCCTGAGGAAATCTCTGTGAAAGCCCTTCTGTCTGATTTCTTATAGAGTGAATGTGAGGTAATTGTCAATGATATACACACGAGCCCTACAGATTGCTGAAAACCTGAACCTTTGAACAGCATTCATTTCACGATCAATGTTGTGTGCATGTGTGTGGCCCAAAACTTATAATTATAAACGATAATGTGCTGCAGTTGTGATGTACAGTACCGTATACAAAAGACTTAAGCCACACCTCATTTCTGTATATATTGCCAAGAGAACAGGAACAGGTGCATTCATTGACTTTAATGTACAAACATAAATGGATAAATTAAACAAGAATAAAGTATATAAAGCAAAATCAGTATTTGAACAGTTTTATTCTTCAAATACCATCTGAACCCTCTTAGACAGGCTTTCTTTTAAATAACTTAGGTAGTCTTCAGGGATAGTTCTCAAGGCTTCTTGAAGGACTTTCTAAAGCTCTTCTTTGAACATTTGTTGCCTTTTGTACCGTTCTCTGTCAAGATGATCTTACACACTTTCAATAATGTTGAGGTCTGGGCTCTAGAGAGGATTCATCATACCATAAGACCTGCTGCCATTCATTTTTCTGCCCAGTTCTTGTGTCATTTGGCATACCTCAGCCTTTTTTCCTCATTTCCCTTCCATAAGATTGGCTTCGTTTTTAATAGTCAACCTTCCATGGAGATTATTTCTCACGAGGCCTCAGCAAACACTAGATGGATCAACTAACGGACCAGATACATCATTCAAGTCCTTTGCCAGATCTTAGCTGGATATTGTCCTATATCTTAAGGGCATCACTTTCTTATGCAGTAGATTGTTTTTTTTTTTTTTAGGGTTGCTACTTTTTTGGTCCTCTACCAGTCCAGTTTCCTCAAATTGCACACCAGGCTGAGAAAAGGCATGTTTTCAGCTAAAAGCTCTTTTGGAATCACCTTGTTGGAGTAAAACTACAATTTTATGTTTCTTAAACTGTGTTATTTTTGGTATTTTACACAATTTCAACCAAAGAAAATGGGATGTTTTCAGCAGGTCATTGGTTTGTGTTGTTTTTTTGTTTGTTTGTTTTTTCAGATTCTCCTCCATGTGATGGGAAACACATTTTCATTGGGAGACAGATCTCGACTCCAGGCAGGTCAGTACATGGTTCATTAAAAATAAAATAAAATAAAATATTGATGATGATGGCTTGGTGTATTTGAAAAATGAGGAAGTCCATCACAGGTGGATCAGACAGTTTGGTGAGACAAGTGGGCATTTTGGAAACTAAGATTTGATGAATACTAAACCCGCTGATGCTTGACAGATGATTTTTCATTTACAGTATACTACACGGCATTTTCTTTTAAAACATCTGGTGCCTAAAAGGTTAAAATATGTCTTTGTCATTGTGTAATACAGCTCCCTGTCACACATATGGATTCAGTGGTGGGCTTTGTTAGGTAAAAATGTTTTTCATGGTATTTCTGAGTCCTTCTGGCTATAATAATCATAGTCACATGATAGTTTGTCATACAGTGCTGCCCGAAGACTCTAAAGTCACACACATCTAATATTAGTTTCAAGCCTAAGCATTTATCCAGACATTTCCCCAAATTTAAAAAAAAAAATCTTTTCACAAGATTATGCTCTTAGATGTTGAAAAGACTACGTTTTGCAATCTTGTAGTGAGAAGTACTTTTTGGGATAACTCGTAGGAAACTAAGTCCTGACCCACAACCCATTTTTGCTTATAAATACAAAGCGTATAGTGGATGGTTCTTTTATACCCAATCCTGACAGCCTCACCTGTCACCAATTAATCTGCTGACTGTTTATATTGTCTAAATACAGTGTAGTCTGTCAGTGAAGACACTAAAAAGAATTCATTTCAACTTTTGTCTGTTAAATAAAAGTGAAAGTAAAAGGAAAGTCAAATTTCAGATTTAAAGTTTTATTACATTTTAGATAATGTCCTTTATTTGAAATTGGTTTTGTACTTGTGGAGGGCACTGCAAGAATAGGAGGGCCTGCATTGCCAAGCAGGGGTGAGGTTGGTCTGAATCATTCCAAATTCAAGTGGGTGGTACATGTCAGAGAAAAATACCTGCTAAATGCCAGGACTAAAGGTTTTTCCCAGTAGAACATTTAGTTGTAACAAGATGATTAGGGTTGTACACTTCACCTGTTGAAGGCCTAGATGTGAACGATTGCTGTGCCTATTGCACACTATTACTAATCAGGTGACATTGTTTTTTCTCTCTCTAAGACATAGTCATTAATAATGATGAGGTATCATTTGATTATCCTGCCAGTACTATGCTTAGAGTTAATGACAGATGTAATTCTGTACCCATCATCTACAACAAAATGTTCTGTTTCTTTTTCATCCTTCAATTCCACCAAATTGTTTTCGCTCCAGGTATTCCAGGGAAATGGTGAATAAATTACTTGGAGACGCCCAGAAGCCTTTATGGTTGTTCATTGTTATTCATTCAGTATGGTTCTGGGTTTTATTTATCTATCTTTATTTTTTGTTGGAAAATCATGGCAGATAATCTAAGGAGCAGGCAAGGGAGAATTAAGCTGCAGGGTGCCTTGGTTGGTTCAGCTCTCCTTTCTACTTTCTGTCTGCCCCATCCTCTCCCCATGCCTGCCTCCCAATCCAATCTATGCCATTCATCAGATGGAGGTGATAAGCCTGGGGAGCACACGCAGAGGCACTACGGCAGCTAAGCTCTCTGTGTGACTGTGACTATATTGGAGTATTGCTGGATTTTCTTTGTATATATGTGTGTGCAAGTGTGTGGTACATATTAATCATGGCCAATGCACCATAGGTTTAATATAATTATTTATTCACTACTTATTATGATATTACTATTACTTTATAGAAGTATTTTGTCAGTTTCATCTCAACTTTTAGCTGAAAGTTAACCTCTCTTCTCATTTACTGACAAATTTGTGTATCTACACAAATCAATGAAGTTGTATTAAAACGATTCTGTGTATGACCTCATTTTAACAAGTTAATCTAAATTTCAATATATCTGCCAGGTCCTGTTTTTTTCTTTAATTCAGGGAATGTTGAGCTCATCTCAAATTGTTCTTCTCAGTTGTTCACTTATGCTTTTATTTCCGTTTCATAAGTTTATAAAGCTCAGTTGAATAGATTGTGAAATTCATCTCTGTCCTGATTGGACATAGCCTTAATTTTTTGAGTATTGCTTATTGCATTTGCCTCAGTTTACAGTCTAAATATGTGCTCCACTGACTTTCTGGTATCTGGAAATCAGCTATAGCATGTCGTTAAAATGTGGAAACACTTCAGTAATGCCCATATCCAGACAGTACTGGTCAGAGTGCAGTTTTTCATTTAGTAGTGCAGGGATCAGCAATTCAAGGCACACTGTCTTGCAGGTTTTAGATGTTTCCCTGCTGCAGCACTCCTGATTCAAATAAAACTGTTCTCAAACTGCTTATTGTCAAGTCCAAGCATATTAATGATTCATTCATTTCAGTCAGATGTGAAACATCCAAAACCCGCAGAAATGTGGCCTTCAAAGACTTGAGTTGAATGGTAGGCTTTTTACAGCAAATTTTCACATTCATCTACCTGAAATGATCTGATTTAAAAATAGCTCTGATCTTACCATCAACTTACACAACAAAACTTTGCTTTTTTAAACACAGCTTAGTGCACTTTTTGCTTTCTGTGACAAACACATTATTATATTTGTATATTAAGTTGTTTAATATGATTTGCACTTGATCCCTTTGATGCAAATAGCACATTTGGTAGGGTTTTAAGGCAATACCCCTGGGCCAGCAGCTTTACAATTAAATTGCAAAGAACCTTTTGGATTAGAGTTTCAAATCCCAAACTTCAAATACGCACTAATAGAGTAATTGTGGCTAATGTAGTCTTAACAGGCAGCTTTTAGTAAGCTTTCTACACTTTTCTGTTCTTATTTTCAACCAACTGAAACAGAAGAATGCATAAATGAGATTTTTTGTTCCTTTATATCTATCTCTATAGACAAA
>JBBBVU010000007.1:28259651-28278707 GCA_037177055.1 Atherinosoma microstoma
AACACAGTGAAGAAACAACAGAGTGTGTTCAGTGTGAGGCTTCGTCAAGTCCGGTGTAAGACAGAAAGGTACCGGAGGTCATTCCTGCCAGCAGCCATCACCCTCCGGAACAAGGCCCTATCTTCTTCATCTTCAGATTTTTTTATTTTTTTTTGTAACATTATTGTAATTGTTATTGTTATTATTGTTATTATTTAAAAAAAAGGGCTGCCAAATTAATTGCTGATTTTAATTTGTAGTTGAAATGATCAACAATAAAATCACACAAGGCAGGTAAAATAAGAGCAGGAGTTTGGTTTAAAACATCACTAAAATTTGCAGCCACTTCAGAAGTTATATATCACTCCCTCACAAACAAACAAACACCTTGGTCCATGATAATTGGTGGCTTGGTATGGAAGCTAAAGGTTGTGCATCTGAGGAGGGATCCCAAGGAACGGTGTCGTGGAGGGCAGAGGTGAGTGTGGCAATGCGTTGTGATTGTTCAAAAGCTGCATCCATGTACTTGTTCAGGAAGGCGTCTTTAGTCGAAGCTCACCAGAGAGTCAGTGAATATCCTCCAGAAGGTTGGCTATCTTTTTGTTTGCTTTCACAAGTTTTGCATCCTCATCATAGGCAAAGTTTGAGGCCATGGCGGTTGTTGTTTGGCTAACAGCTGATTGATGGCTAACAGCTGATCAGTTGTGTTGTCCCGTGATCAGTCCAATTAAAAAGTTTTCTGTGTTAAGATCACAGTTAAAATATTCAGAGTTTTTAATAAAATGTCTTAAAACTGGCTTAAAACTTGGTCAAATGGATAAGAACCAGTAAAAAAACAATTCAAAGCAATGGAAATAGCCAAAATCGGTCAGAGCGTCTCACAAACGCGTCCGTGAAAGTCGCAAATGACTAGTTATTGTGTCAGTTTATGAAACACATCTGAGGGTAAGCTAATGGTAGCTAATGCTAGTTTGCTTTTTTATAATAAACATAATGAACAATGTTGTTATGGCTGCAAATTGTCACTACTGAAATATGAAATACATGTGTTTCTGATGGCTCTCTTAAAATCATTGTTGCAAACAGCTTGGCTGAAGGTGTAAGTGGCGTTTCCTTCTGAAAAGGAATGACAGGTACATCAACATTCATGGGATGTACCTGCAGCAGCACCTGAGCTTGTGGTGTCAGTGGTCCAGGGTGTAGAGGAGGAGGGCAGAGATTTACGAAATACTCTGAAACAGTACTTGTTGAGAAAAATATCAAAATATCCTTTTTGCCTTCTCAGTCATGCGCCTATGTATGTTTTTCCCTGTGAATATTGACAATAAATTATACCTTTTGCAGATGTTTACACTTTTATTGGTTTTATGTAGTCACATTAATTAAATGCAGAAGAATTCAGGAAAAAAAAAGACTCCCTAAGAATATTCTGTCTGGACACCTTCTTTGACTTTCATTGAAAGCAAATTTTTCATCTCACTGCCATTACAGTTTAAAACCATTCTGTAATGTTAGCGTTTTAATTTGAATACATTTTTGAAGACAAGTAATTTGAAGACAAGTAATTTGAAGACATGTTTACTGTATCCCATCAGAATCAACTGTTTTCCTATTGCAGGCTGATGCATGGATTTTTTTCTTTGTGTGCAAATCTAAATCAAAATCTAATCAATCTCAAAAATGATAATTTTTTGCCTTGAAGTTGTCCAGACTGCAGGAAATATGAGTGGCTCTTATCCCATCAGCATCCTAACATAAAAAAAACATGACAAAGTCACATAATCACACTGAATCATTGATAAAAGTCAGGAGCAAATTCCAAACTATGTACATTGTGCAAAAACAAATAAAATCAAAACTAAGAAAATGGGTCAGCTAGTGTCAATGTCGAAACCGCCGGTTCCAAAGCATGTGCTGGTGTCGAAGCTACAGCTGGGGCAGATGTAGCTACAAGGAAGCTTTCAGGGTCCATGAAGGATGTGGATGAATATGTCTCAAGAAAGGAATTTTTAAACAAAAATAGTCATTCAACTTTATTCCATGCACAGCACGACTCGTAAGAAACACCTTTTCAGTCTGTAATAGCACAGCATATTATATGTTTACTTCTCAGAAGCAAATAATTAAAGACAACAGAATACAAGCAAACATGGAATAAGCATCAGTGGCTAACTGGCTAGCCCATTGTCTTCAAAGGAAACTTTGAAATGGCCTTGTTGTCTTCAGTCAGCTTGTCACCAGCGGGATAAGTAACAAAGTCACAAATCACCATCTTCTATCATCGTGTCCAGTGGCCGAATCGCCTGGAGATGGTGTCCGTTTGATGGACTTCCAGTCCTTCCTGTTGGACCCACTTCAGCTGGTTCGATCCTTGATAGTCCGGTAGTCTCTTTTTAGTTTCTAAAAGTTTCTCTCTACATTGTTTTGAAGTCTGTTGGTACCCCTGAAGGGTCATCAGCTCATAGATCTCCTGGTAGACCTTTTCATTTTGAGTCGTTCCATGTAGCTCCATCTGGATACGAGTGTCAGGCATCAATCAGAAAAACCACCTGCACCTCATCTTTGGGCCACAGTGATGGTTTCTCTGCAGACATTGACTATGTCAATCACTACAGACATAATAAAATTGCATGGTCTACCTTTTATTCTGGTGTTTAGTGGCAGTTAGTAAACAACTATATAATTACATGATTGCTGTTGACAGGTTTTTAAAAATGGTGGGGTCCTAGATTAGCTCTCATGACTCGTCCGGTGACACCACTCCCTTGCAAATCGGTGACCTGCAGTCTATAGACGTCATTTTTTTAGCCCAGATCAGTCAGAACAGGTGCCAAGAGAGATGAGTAGAGTAGACCCAAGTAGGAACTAGTGGAAAAGGGCTATAAACATGGTATAGCCATGTACACTTTTATTTTTTCATTCTATGTGCAAAGATCAAAGAACAAAAGAATACTGCACCACTTTTCATAGATGTTTACGGATCAAAGAAATAATAAGGGCTTTGATTATTAATAATTCAATGTAATCATCCATACATTTTTTAGAAGGATCTTTTGGCTCTAGTGGCCTTTATAAGACAGTAGCTGGATGGGAAAGGGGTTAAAGATAGCAGGGAATGACCTTCAGCGAAAGGGCCCCAGGCCGGGACTCAAACCTGTGACAGCTGCACTGAGGGACTGTAGCATCTGTACATAGGACAGCCACTTCACTAGTTGAGTTACATGCTGCCCCATCCATACAATTTTGATGATGCCAGAACAATGATTAGCATTTACACAAAGAAATGATGTATATCTAGAAGCAGAAATTAACCAATTGTTAATACATGGGACTCACCAAGCAATTTTAATGGGAACCACTAAGATTAAGGAAGTCGGTCACAAACAAGTAGCAACAAAAAGCAAGTGAGATCCGGACAATCCATCTGGGAAGAACAAAGTCAGAACCATCAACATGTATGAACTTTTTAGATCCTGCACTAATAAAATTACCTGGCCAAAGGAGGATTAGAGCCACTGATATCAAGACAAGAAAGTTGCTCACAATGCATGGAGGCTTTCATCCCAAACCCACCACCCAGTGACTGTACACTAAAGGGAAGGAGGCAGGCTAAGGACTACTGACACTCTCTGGGATGAGAGCAAACCCAATGAAGAAAAAGGGAAAAAGGAGGAACCATCATGGAAAGATAAGCCCCCTGCATGGCATGTACCACCAGCTAGTTAAGAAAGTGGCTTTTAAGTTTTAGGGGTGACTACAAAAGGCTGATCCAATAGACAGCACATAGGCATTAATCATTGAAGCAAAATGAAAAGCTCTGAGCTCAACAGAGGCAGGGGTCTACCACAACAGGTATAACTCCAGGAGAGGGCTGTACGGCCATGCATCAAAGACTGTCTTGCACTTAACAGCAGGACAGTAGATGCAGGCAGGTACAAAATACATGGAATGCTGGAACAGTGTACGATGTCTTAACTGAGTATGGGTTCAAAGTCCCAAAGTCAAAATGGAAAACTCCAAAAAGCAAATATTCAGTTGGAGTTCAAATCTAGGCTTATAAACTGGTGATAGCTAACCAACCACACATCATGGCCATTAAAACTGGAGAAGACAGCCATTGTGAAAGATAGATGTAGCTATCCCAAGTAACAACAATGTAAACAAGAAATGACACAGGAAGTCAAAAAAAGAAAAAGATTACCAAAAGCGGAAAGAGAAAATAGAAAAGATGTGCAAAGTAAAACCAACAATGATGCCAATGGTAACTGAAGCACTGGGGGTTGCGACTCCAAACAGTGGTTCTAATAGATCCCAGAAACAACAGCGGAGATCTCAGTCCAGAACTTCTGGAAACAGACAAATATACTGCAAATAAAACCCAGGGCTTCCAGACTTCTTGTAGAAGCAAGTTTTTTTATATGTCACTTTTTGGCACCAAATACCACAAAGTGCTTCACATAAAAAGGATAAAAATCAAAAACATCTTTGAACAATCTTTAAAAGCAAAGGAAGGTTCAATTTTTTGGGGGGAATTCCCCACCCACTGGTTAGTCTTGTGTTTCAAGGTTTAGGGGCAACAATGTCAAAAGCACAATCTCTTACACTAGATTTGGGCACCAAATAGGTGCCTAAATCTAACCAAATGCCAAAGGAAGGTGACATATAAGAAACTTGACTTAGGTCAGGTTTGTTAAAATATAACCATTACTTTTACTACCATTGCCCCCTCCAGCCTACTAATGTCAACTCACAGAGCAGCTTTTGCTACTCTATCAAATATTGCTGCGGCCGATGTGTCATGGGACAAATACTGAAGAACACCTTTGAATCTCAGAGACCCCTGCAGCTTTGATGAATATGGCACTGTTTGATGCCCTGGAAATGAGAAAGGTTTAAAGTGGAAGAAATATTACAGCGTCCCCGCTTGCATGACTACGTCTCTATCTTCAAGGAGTAAACAACATTTACTGTTAAATACCATGTGGTACAGTTGAAAGCACCAGAAAGAGCTGATAAGACAACCTCAAAGAAGATATTTTGTCAAACTAATTATTAGATGTTTGATGGATGTATTTCTGTAATAATGTAATAAGTTCACTTCCAACACCTCTGTCAACTTTTAGTGGTCACATATTTTTCAGCTATGTGTTTAGGAGATGTTTTAGCTTTAAATTCGCCGTATAAGAAAATGTGGACGTCTGCAGCAATTACAAATCCATTGGAAGCCCCTCCATATCAGCCTAACTACAGTGAACTGGGAATAGATTCAGAAGAAGGGAGCATTTGTGTGTCGTAGCACAACAATTGATTTTGCCAGTTGTCTTTTCTGTCACCTCCCTTTCTTTCCAAAACAGAGGGAAGTCAAAAACACCATTTGTCAACACACATTACATCTCTGCTGTTATATTCCCAAATGAAAGCCCGGTATGTGGCTCCTTTCAGCAGAGGATGGTAACAGAACTTGTTAATTGGACTTGGCTCAGTTCTCCATGAGCTCCTATTTTCAGCATGACTAACTGAGGATTACTGGGCCAGAACTGCACCCTGCTCATGGAGACTGAACTCAGGGTGCTCAACCAATGTACATGCTTGAAGATAAAAACTTAGATTATTGGAACTTTGAATAAAAATCAGAATTTTGAAATTCAGACAGAATCCTGGGCGAGAGCTCTAGCTGTGCAAAATTGTTTGTGCCGACTCCATTTGTTATTTATTAGCTTGGTGCTCTGGCATCCATGTATTCCCCACTCCTTGGCTGGTCCAGTGAGCAAGTAAATAAGACTGTAAATGTGTGATCTCTTCATAAAGAGGGACACTTTATTTATGGTTTAGTTAATTCAGACATACACCCAAATAAGAACCCCTCAGTCACAAATGATGGATTATAAGAAAAATACCTTTTTTTTTTCAAACATTGAAATTGAGAAGGCAAATGAACTGAATAATTTTGAAGGCTGTAGTTTTTCACAATCAACACAGAGATGACAGAATTTCCATCAATTAATTTCTGGTTACTGAGGTATTTGAACTTATGCATCAAACAAAACTTTTTAGTACATATGCTTAGATTTGCACTGGCTTTTCATAGACTTTCCATTAACTAGGTATAAATTTGTAACATAATGGAAAAGCAAACCTTCAATAATTACATTTTTCAAAATATCTTGTCACCAGAACGATTTTGATTCATCTTTAAAGGTGGTAAATTGTATTTTTTTTGTATTTGGTGTCTTAAAGTAGCACTACTACCATGGAAGTTTTCTCACTTTGGCGCCCCCTAACACAAGCTAATTTGGCATCCGTCTTGCTTCCTGTCTATTCTCTGAGCTCTCTCCAACGAGAAAAAGCCTGTCCGATATTGACTCTCATCTTATGTCTCGCTCTGTCATTCTTTTTCTTGCTTCTTCCGATAATGTCCTTTTGGGTTTTTTTGCTTTATCAGCGTTCATAATGGTCATAGTTTTGATATCAAGTTGCTGACGTGTGACACAGTGCTGTAAAGCAAAAGGAAGCTATCATGTGATGCAAGGGGCTGTTGGTTTCTAAGCCTAAAGATGCTGCAAGAACACTGACATCCCTGGGAATATGAATAACAAATGTCAATGTCCCATCAAAACAAGTCAGAAACAAGAGTTTTAAGGTCAGAAACTTTTGAATGAGTTTAGATGAGCCTCATCTGTACTGACAAACAAACATACACAGCTATGTGGTATTGCTTTAACCCTCCTATTACCTTCAAATTTACTAACATCTTTTATCTTTGGAATCAATTTGACCCCAGTGATTGAAACCTCCAAAAAAGTGTATAATCTTATATTTTACCCAAATTTATTTGTCGGTACTTTTTGTTTGTTAGTTAACTACCTTAATAGCCCTATAAATAATACATCATCACCCCACTTGCCCCCTAACCATCCAGAATACCTGTTACTAAGAAATACGGAGATCTACATAAATTCTTACTGATTGATCTAAAACAGGGAACATTCTTTCTTCCTGTTGTTTAAATGGCTACATAAATGATTTCTTAAAAATATTTACATCTTTATCATTTGAAATGAAAAATTATTTCTGTTATCAACAATAATAACGTATATTGTTTTCGGGGTCAGTTTGACCCACGGAAAATAATAAACATTTTCAAGAATAAAACATAACATGTTCATCCAAACTATAGTAAGTAGCATATAACAGTTTTTTTTATCTACAATAAAAGTATATCAAAGTACATTTTAGCATTGTGCCAGAGATTGTTCAATGCTATGTATGCGAATACTGTATGTGTACTGTCTTCTCTAGATATGAGGTTTTATCAACATGAAATCCAGGTCCTCCAATATTTAAAGAAACAAACAAAGAGCATTTGTAATGGTATGATCATTCAGTCCTTCAGCCATATCAAGTACTGATCTCATGGCCTGATTTTTTTTTTTTTTAGGAGCTCCTCCAGGTATCTTCACTAGAACCAACACTACTACAGTCATCATTATATATAATATATAAGTGAATGGCCTAAAGTTTTGTGAAATTATAAAAGTTGGATCATATGTTGTCCTGAACTTCTTTCTAAAAAATCTCAACAAATGTATGTACATTTTTAATATTTCTTTATATGTTTTATGTAGCTAAAACAGTCTGGGGTCAAATTGACCCCGAAGAACACTGATGCGTACAACAGGACACAGAAAACATATCAGCATGTTGACTTACATTTACACAGTTCTCATTAAATAAGGAAAAGTCATCAAATTTGAAGAGGAGAAAATAATGACAAATATACTTTTTAACATGTTAAATTGGGGTCAAATTGACCCCAAAGATAATAGGAGTGTGAAGTCATAATCAACTCACAAAAACAACCTTGGCATTTATTTGGGGGGGGGGCTGTCTATAGCTGCAGATTTGCAGGCTAAAGCTGTTATGCCACTTCCCAGTTCCAGCCTCCCTCTGTATCTCTGCCTCACTTCAACCTCAGATGATGCTGCATGTTCTGTACATCACAAATGAGAAGCTGAAACTCTTTTCATCTTGCATTTTGCTTTGCTATTATCACCAAATCTAATCATTAGTTGCATAGCTCACTTAAGTGAAGAAATGAATGTGCTAATAATGCTCTACAAATACTCTGTGTCGCGGTTCACATTCTAACTAGAAAATCTGACTTCAAAGTGGTGATGTTACTTTTTTTCCAGTCAAAACGGAAAAATACTGATTTGTCATGAATTGTTCCATCAGAGTCCCCCAGGCCCCAGAGTCTGCTACACCACGGAACAAGAGGCATGACTAAACAAGTGACACCATGAAAACTGTAAATTTGAAAATCCCACATTGCGCCATTATGTCCATCATCAAAAAAATAGAAAGAATAGGGCTTCACAACAAACCTGCCAGAGACCACAGACCAGACGGTAAACTCCACAGGTCTCGGCTTCACGAAATAGTTTGAATAAAATCATTGCATACAGGGGGGGGGAAACATTTTTTGAGTTTGTCAAAAGGCATGTGGTAGACTTCCAAAACACATATGGAAGGAGGTCCTTCAGTCAGATTGAATTAAAGCTGAACTTTTTGACCATCGAGAAAAACACCATCTGTAACAAGCTGAACGCCTCTCATCACAGAGAGCATGGTGGTTTCAGAATCATGTTGTGGGGATGTTTTTTTACCGGCAGGGACTGGGGAACTGGTCAGAAGCGCAGAGATGATATATGGTGCTAGACTCAGGCACAATCTCAAAGACTCAGTTTTCCACAGATTCCAGAATGAAAGTTCACCTTCCAGTAGCACACTGATCCAAGGCATACTAATACAAAACACTCTAGGGGTTCAAGGGTAAACATTTGAATTTGTTGGAATGGGCTAATGCCCAGACCTGAATACCACTGAGAATTTGTTGTATGACTTATAGATAGCTAAACACAAGCTGAATCCATAACGCAAAAGAGCTGGTGTAGCTTTCCTTTAAAGTATGGGGGAAAATCCCAGTGGTCAGATGTGCCAAGCTCATCTTTCTTTTTCTGTTTTTTTTTTTTGTATTAGTTCAGTTCTTGTTTGTTCAGTAATATTAGTAACATTTTGCAATCTTCAAGTTTTTTGTCTTTTCTTTTCTTTTCTTTTATAAAGTGGATATTTTTTTTACACAGGTTACTTATATGCTTATTCTTTCTTAATGTGCCGTTAGGAGAAAATTAAAGGAATATTAGCTTATAACCATGTTTTAGCTGTATTACGACATCAGGTGAAAAGTATTTGTATGTAGGAGACCATTGGATCTGTGGACCCATCTAGTCAAAAAAAGTCAGAACGATGGCTTGAATAAAGTCTCTGCAAGAGCCAGAAAATGCAATTATCCACTTGGAAAGTTTTCATTGGATCAGGGTTTGAAAACTGAAGTTGCATCAAGGTAGTGCTTTGAGATCAGAACATTTTAAGTTCTCATATTTTTAAACTGAGGGCATTTGTGAGAAACATCACAAATGGACACTCCAAAAAGTACTAAGCTAGATTCTTGTGAACTATAGAAATCACCACAATTGTTCGATCAGCAGGGTTAAAATCAGGGGAAATTTAAGTCTAAGATGTGAGGATCAAGTAATTTTCTGTGACAAAGAAAAAAAAACACTTCATGCTCAAGATAGAGCCCCACTTCAGTGCTCTATGCAACGTTGCAGACACCATTTGATAAATCAAAACATTATCACAAATCATCTTAAGCACAACTTTAGCTGATGCAGCATATCAACCGCGACACTCCATAATTCTACATGGCTGGTTTTCCACCCACAGCTTACAATGTTACAGCATTAGCGACTGAGCCAGAGCAGTCCTGCCCGGCTGCAGCGAGTGAAGCCATTCACCGGGACTGTCATATGATTGAATTGAGGCAGACCTAAGTGCAGCTCGAGCTGCACTTATCAGCTAGCTGGCAGATAGGACTTGTCATACTGCCTGTCAGATCTGATGAGGGGACCACAAGCCTCACAATGGAGCTAAAATGCAATCTCTTCCTTTGCAGCTGCATGGTCAGCCACAGGGACTTGCTTATTAGTCTTTGTAAACAGCCAAATGTGAGTGTTAAACTGGAAGAGTTACTGTCAGGCAGGCTGTGGTTCTGTCGGCCAGCGAGGCTAAACAGGGAGTAATTTCATACAAAACTGTTGTGGTAATAAAGGGTTTTACAAGAAACCAAGAACTAAAGGGACTGTTGGGGTTACTGAAAGCAAATAGAGGGCTCTGGCCTTGGTCAAGGGATGTTTTTACGAAGTTTTTGACTGCAATTTAAAGCACTTTTCTAGTCTAGTACACATCACCCAGACACTGATAAACACATCAGAGCAACTGTGAGAGTGTCTTCCCCAAGGACACTTTGTCATCTAGACTTTAGTGATGGGTCATGCACAAAAAAGCTGATGCTCTGCAGTGAATCAGAGGAGCCGGCTCCCAGTTTTTTCCTTTCGCTGCTTCGCTCTCACAGTGCTCAGTAGGAATGCGTCATGAACGAGCCAGCTCCAAGAGCTGATTCTTTGTAGTGAATAAGAAAAACCGATTCCTGTCTAAGAGGTTCAAATCTTTAGAGGGGGCTGGGGGGTGCGACTTTATTTTGATGGGCACACCATGCGGTCAATTCCATATGAGGAAAGACCAGGATCATACTACTAAAGACAGAAGAGCCTCTTAGAAACCACGAGTGCAGTGGTACAGACCAGGTACACAGAGAGAGCTGGAAGCCAGGTTTAAATTATGTGTGTCAAGAAAAATTGAGAAATTAGCAAATTTGAAGTGTCATAATGTTCAGACTTTGACCTTTATTTACTTGATTTGCTTGGTGTGGTTCTGTGTTCATTTAAAGGTTTGATTAAAATATTAAACATCATAACTATATATTCTCATTTTTAAAAGCACAAAAATAAGGCTCTTGTGATAAATAGATAAAATAAAAAATAATGCCTACCAACAAACAAACCACTCAGAATTGCAAAATTAGACTAGAAGCTCTAAGTGATACTAAATGAAGATGCATTTAGGAGCCAAAAGAGTCGACAAAATGAGCTGAATCTTTGAAAAGAGACAAATTTCCCATCAATACTGGGTGAAGCAAGAGATCAAACTCTTGACCCCCTGATGAACAGATGACTGCCTTCCCTCTTGAGCGACAGCTGTCCAAACTTGTACTTAAAAACTTACTTGTGGTACTCTTCCACAGAAAAACTGAACAACCTTGAAATTAACTAATAGAAGATTTGACTGATATTAAAAAAGACTTAATCAAAAAATTACCATTTTAACCTGCTTAATTAAAACAAAAAATACAATTTCAATGACTCTGATTCAGTAATAATAATTGCAGTCATAAGATAATTTTACCACTAAATTTCATAAGCATTAATCATGCACAAGTGCCACATCAGTTTTAGTTGTAATCATATTTTAGTTGTTTTTTGCCTCTGAAAACCTTCAGAGCCGAATGCAATTTGTTGGTCTATTTAATGTACAACTTCTGTACTTTATATCATATATATATTACAGCCATGTTTATATGTGTAGATTTTTTTTTTGTCCACAGATTATGAGCAAGTTATCATGCAAGAAGCATTAGTTGGTGAAAAGTTCCAGTCTTCAGAAATAAAACTTGCACAAGTCAAATGTCCGTCTATTGAAACAACCATGTAGAAAAAAAAAAAGTTGATCTGCATTGTGCACAAAGTGCATACCTTTAAATTGAGCAAGCTGCCTTCCAGTAGGGCACTTTTCTGACATGGTCCACCCGCACACTACACTGACATGTCTACAAAGGAAATAATGAGGGACAGAGAAAGAAATAAAGGTTCCCACAATGCAGAGCTGATTATCCTTCATTAGCCTGCTCCTGCATTTTGATTTCTCACATCTCAGCACCCAGGTACAGAGCCCTCAGCTGGATGTCAGAGCTATTGAAACCGCCCTGGCTCTTTCCTTTTTATTTATTCCATAACTTGCTTCCTACCGAGAACACACTCTCCCTTTTTTTATTATAATCCCCCTTTCTTGTTCTCTGATTATGACCCTTTCACCAAATGCTTCCCAGTCACCCTGAAATAATGATATTTAAACAAGCCGATATGTGCACGATCGCCAGAGGAGGCACGGGGACGTTTAATATCTGGCTGAGTACAAAGAGCAAAGGAGAAAGAAGCCCGCTTGACAAGAGACTTGTTCCTCCACGGAGCACAGTCTGCTTTCCTGAGATCATTAATTTCTCCAAAAGAGATCTCCCCGGGTGAGACTCATTCACATGCAGATGGCACTATTCTGCGGGAACCTCTATCGCTCTTTTGCTCCCTTTCCATCAGGGCCATTTAGTGCTCCCTTTCTCTCTCTTTTGCTGCGTCGTTTCTTCCTATATTAGGCAAACGGTTAGCTTGGCAGCCTTAGGTGACATAGCACTCATATTTCAGCACTGGGGAACAGGAGTAATGCAGTGTGCTGCTATGGATACATTACATGAGAATTTGTCTCTTTTAAAGTGAGCAAAGTCGGGGAGGGTGTCACTTAGTGATACAAGCATTTATCTATGGGAATCATTTCTCTCTCTCTCTCTCTGTTCTGTATTATCCTCAATTTAAAACATCCTCTTCTTCCATATGCTTGTGAAGCAATTCAGTCTGTGGGATCTGTGATGCAGCTATAGTTGACAGTTATAAGCTCTGTTTATGGTAAAGATTAAAGAGTAAATGTTCCGCCCACCTCAGAGCGCAGAAAACAGCTGTCTTTGACACTCTCATCTCCATTTCGCTCACATTCTTTGACAAGATGGTTATGTTTTAGGATTCAACATGCTGCAACATCCACGATGCCTGTTTCTTTAGCCTTTTGACCTAAATCTATGGTTCCTTCTTGTTTTCTACTCTAACGGTGGTTACTTTGTAGGGGTTTCTGCCACAGCAGTAATTAGTAATTAGTGACCTGTTATTGCTTGCATTTGTGCCATAACCCAGAGGCGTTAGCAGCAATCTCTCCAACCCTCTCCCCTTTCTCAGTTCATATCTAACCTGAAAGACTTTGATGACACATTTCTTTGAAGACCTGATCAAAGACGAGAGTCTTTGATGAGAGTGATGTTTGCTGTTGGTGAGGATGTAAGGAGGAATACCAATCGTTTACTTCAGGGAGACAGAACGAGTGAGAGATGGAAAGGGAAGGAAGGATGAAAGCCTACACAATATTTAAAATAGAAATATGTCATTCTCTTTATATGTTAAAAAGCATTGAATTACTATGTCAAATATAATTTAAGGTTGTCAGCAGTTTTTAATGGAAAACATGATAATGCAGTTTTTTTTTCCGTTTTTTTAAGCAAATGTTATACATTTGATTATTTGCCAAATCTATCATTATCTTGTGTGCTTGGACAGGGTCTGAAACAGCACTTGTTAGAATCCATCAAAACAATTTTTTTTCATAGAAAATTG
The DNA here is from genome assembly GCA_037177055.1 of Atherinosoma microstoma. NCBI lineage: Eukaryota > Metazoa > Chordata > Actinopteri > Atheriniformes > Atherinidae > Atherinosoma > Atherinosoma microstoma. Next base: position 28,273,079 of record JBBBVU010000007.1, read on the forward strand.
TTTCCTACCATTGCTTCTACTTGTGCATAAATCTCTTGTAAATTTGAGCCAATAAAATATTGATCTTGGACATGAGTGTTCACAAACTAATTCAGTTTCTAGGTTGTAAAGTAAGTTTTGTTATCATCTGAAATGAGTCAGACTGATTAATTCAAGTTCGTGAATGTGTAGAAAATACTTTGAGAAAACCACAAACCAAGCTGTCCAATCAGAGAGCAGATGGTCAGGCTGCTTTCTTTTCTGCTGCAGGTCCTGGTGGGAGTACCTCTACAACTCAAGGCAGTTATTATCTAATTTATTGTTCAAACAAAAGGTAAATGTTTCACAGCCTGGGTCTGTATGTTTAGTCTAGGCTACTTGTAATTCTGGTGGGAGGATCTTTGAAGTTGCACTTGACTTGATGTGGCATTGCGCAGTGCCAACTTGACTGGATGCATGACACTCCTGAAGCAACACATGCTTGTTAGAAATGTTGTCCGGTACCAGAGAACGTTGCCAGATGACATCAGAGATGTGGTGGTTACATGAGGGACAGATAAGACCACCAGCTGTTAGAATAATGACTGCATCTAAGATTTCGACAACATGTGGTGGGATAGATTTTCTATTTATTCGTAATTTCTACATCAATACATTGTTTTTAATACGTCAAATTTTTCTGTCATTAACTTGATATCTATTTGTTAAACACTTGTACCTTTAAAACAGAGTTTTACATCCTGATTGCACTGAAGCAATAACATTACTTGTTTAGGAAACTGAACATGATTAAGGCTAACACATATTCCTGTTACAATGCTGGTACTTGGTGACATGCCAATGTAGCAACATATTCCAACACCTCTTTATTTCCTGATAACGGTGTCAGGTTTAAGTAATAACATAACTGGTTTAAGGAAGGAAGGAAGGAAAATCTAATGTATCTAGTTAGGTTTAAAAATGACAAAAAAAACCAACAAACATATTTTTAGCTTTATTTTATTATCACTACACCATCTTCACCATTTTGGCATAACCAGTTACACATCCAGATGCACTTAATAAAGATCATTTACTCTCACCAACCACTTTATTAAGCACGCTTTGCTACTACCGTCTTGGATTCCATTTTTCCTTAAGAACTGCTTAAATTCTTTGTAGCATAAATATAACAAGTTGTTGAAATCATTCCCCAGAGTTCTTGGCCGATATTGACATGATAGCATCACATAGTTGCTGTGGATTTGTTTGCTGTTTATCCATGATGAGAATCTCCCGTTCCACCACATCACAAAGGTGCTCTACTGGATTGAGATCTGGTGACTGTGGATGCCATTGGAGAACAGTCACTGTCATGTTTAGGAAACCATTTGGAAATAATTTGAGCTTTGTAACATGGTGCATTATCCTGCTGGAAGTAGCCATCAGAAGATGCTACACTGTCCTCATAAAGGGATGGACATGGTCAGCAACAATATTAAGGTGGCTGTGGTGTTTAAGCCATGCTCAGTTGGTACTAAGAAGCCCATGGTGTCCCAAGAAATTATCTCTACACCATTACATCCCCACCAACATGCTTTCATGTTGTTTACTTCAAATTCTGAGCCCATCTGAATGTTGCAGCTGAAAAGGAGACTCATCAGACCTGGAAAATTGGTTCCATCTTCTATTGTCTAATTTGAGTGAGTTTGTGTGAATTATAGCTTCAGTCCTCTTTTCTTAGCTGACAGAAGTGACACCTGGTGTGGCCTTCTGAAGTCCATCTGTTTCAAGGTTGGATGTATTGTGCATTCACTTCAATTCAGTTCAATTCAATAATTCAGTTCAGTTTAGTTCAATTCACTTTATTTATCCCCGAGGGGCGATTTAAATGGCATGAGGAGCAGCGTCATTAAAAGGACAGACGGAACATCAGACAACACAAGGACATACACAGTGTTAAGAGCATGCAGAAAGAGCTAAAATCAGAATACGACCATTCCAGCAGCTGTTAATTTCAGAGAGCTCTGTGAGAGCTGGTATGCAACCAAGGTATGCAGAATACCATTTAGATATGCTATTCTGCATACTTTGGTTTGTAATGAGTGGTTATTTTTGTTACTTTAGCCTTTTTGCCATCCCCAACCAGTTTGCTCCTTCTCCTCTGACCTCTGACATCAACAAGGCATTTTCATTCACACTACTGCCCCTCACTAAGATATTTCTTCTTTTTTAGACCAGTCTCTGTAAACCCTAGAGGTGGTTGTACATACAAATCCCAGTAGATGAGCAGCATACCTAAATGAATTGACAACTTAACAGGTGTACCTAATAAAGTGACCAGTTAATGTATGATTTTTCAAAATGTGATTATAGGTCTTTATAGTCTGACCAGTGGAGTGGAAGGGGGGCAGTTTTGCATCAAGAGAAGTAACAATGGGTAAATGTTTGAATCAGCATTTTGTATAATTTGCCTTTCAATATTAGGACGTGTACACTGGGAGTGAGATTAGATGAATGTAAAGTTGGTCCACAGGGTTTATGATTCAGATGAGAAAAGCAGTGAAACCTATAGCTGTAGGTTCTCATTTTTACCATGCAAACAACAAATAGAGGAAGTTTAATGTTGAAATAAAATCTAGTCTGATCAGGATTAGCAGAGATTTGAAGCAATAAGAAATGTTGTCTATGTCTTGATAGAGATTCTGACACTGAAATGAGCTGGTTCCAAGTTTTATTTTCACTGTGTTATGACTCGTTGGAGATGTGGTGGTATGTCTGCTGCATATCTTATTTGTACGAGATGTCAGTAAAGTAATTTGGGTAATTTTGTATTCTATATGTTATGCCTTCAGAGTTCAGAAAATATTCATATCTGAATCCAGTATTTGTGTTCTAGTTCTCAACAGGTCCCCAGTGATATCTTTATCATCCTACAGGGTACACATATTTCAGTTAAAGCATAGCAGTCGCTTCCCTGCAATGGGCAAAAAACTCAGACAAAAAGGGGATGAAAATGTACAAGAACAGGAGGTATAGGCCTGAGAGGTGAAGGGATGAGAGAAAAAGCAGAACGGCGTAAAGCGAGGCAGGTGGAAAATGAATCATGTCAAGATGCAACAAACACCAGCATGCTGTCTTTCCAGCTGTCGCAATGTTCTGTATCTGATTTTGATTGTTCTTGTGTTTCCCTCATTCCTGCCTTCATACTTTGACTGCTACGTTTGTTGTTCTGGCATCCACATGTGGCAGGTGAGAAAAAAAATAGCAGAGGACTGAACTCGGCATCTGTATTCAGGTGCTCTAATGGAATCACTGAGGCTAAAATGGCAGGAGGTGAAAGGTGAGTGCACAGAGAACAGCAGAAAGCTCCACACTGCTGCTGCTGTCGCTCTGCCAAACCACTCGTCTGTGATGGTATGGGAGGCCTGTGGGTTTGGCTGTGCATATGTCGGTGTGTGTGTGTGAATGAGGGAAAAGTATGACTGAGTTTTTTTCTTCTCTTTTTCCTAGTTATGGACTTTTGCAATCAATTTTTCTTATTCACAGGCATTCATCTTGTGTAGCTATGCTGTGGGATTTTAAAATCTTTTTAAAATGAGGAATGTGCTCGGAATAACTAACAAAAATAGCTGTTGGTTTTCATGAATGTATAAGAGACACTGTAATATTTCGGTTAACATAGACAAGATGTGACACAACATGCAGACAGGTTCAAGGTTTTTCATAATTTGATGAATGGATGAGTTCTTTTCTCACAATTAGTTTTTTCTATTGTTCATCTGTTGAGAAAAAGATGGCATTGGATGTTTTTTGAGTTTAAATGTTCATGGCATAAGGGCAAACTAATAGCTAAATATAGTTTTAGCCTTACAGCCCATTTGGGATCTATGCTAAAAACGGATACAGAGCCTCTGCCTGCATCCTTTACATGCGTATAAAAGAAGAAGAAGCAACAATGTATTCGTTGGCCGACCAGACCACCATCTTCTGCTGCGCTGCCTCATTTATGTATTTTTCTGAGAATGTACATTATCATGATCTCCTCCACCGTCATCATGTTTACTATCATCTGAAACTGAAGTTGGAACTCGGAGGTGAACTCTGAACTCCTGACAACCATATCATCGTAAATAATGCATAGAAGTAGGAGGGCATTGACGTTTGAAACCATACCGTCCTTACCCTCTTCCACTTATCCGGGGTCGGGTCGTGGGGGCAGCAGCTTGAGCAGGGCAGCCCAGACTTCCCTCTCCCATCTCACATCAGCCAGCTCATCCGGGGGGATCCCGAGGCGCTCCCAGACCAGCCGAGAGATGTAATCCCTCCAGCGTGTCCTGGGCCTACCCCGAGGTCTCCACCCGGTGGGACATGCCCTGAATACCTCCCCAGGGAGGTGTCCAGGAGGCATCCTGACCAGGTGCCCGAACCACCTCATCTGGCTCCTCTCAATGCGGAGGAGCAGCGGCTCTACTCTGAGCCCTTCCCGGATGGCCGAGCTTCTCACCCTATCTCTAAGTGAGAGCCCGGCCACCCTGCGGAGGAAACTCATTTCGGCCGCTTGTGTTTGCGATTTTGTTCTTTCGGTCACTACCCAGAGTTCGTGACAATAGGTGAGGGTAGGAATGTAGATCGACAGGTAAATCGAGAGCTTTGCCTTTTGGCTCAGCTCCTTCTTCAGCACGATGGACCGATGCAGAGCCCGCATTACTGTAGACGCCGCACCGATCCGCCTATCGATCTCCTACTCCATCCTTCCCTCATTCGTGAACAAGACCCCGAGATACTTGAACTCCTCCTCTTGTATAGTTGGAGCACACCCTCCAGTCCCCCTCCTCAAAGAGAGGAACCACCACCCCAGTCTGCCAATCCAGAGGCACCGTCCCCGATTTCCACGCGATGACGTAGAGGCGTGTCAACCAAGACAACCCCACAGCATCCACAGCCTTAAGAAACCACCAAGGAGCTTTTTAACCACCTCCGCGACCTCGGCCCTAAAGATTGGAGAGTCCGTCCCCGTGTCCCCTGACTCTGCTCTTTCTTCTGAAGGCGTGTTGATGGAATTGAGGAGGTCTTCAAAGTATTCCTTCCACCGACCCAAAACGTCCCATGTCGAGGTCAGCAGCCCCCCGTCTTCACTGTACACAGTGTTGATGGAGCACTGCTTCCCCCTCCTGAGCCGCCTGATGGTGGACCAGAACCTCCTCGAAGCCGTACGGAAGTAATTCTCCATGGCCTCTTCGAACTCCTCCCATGCCCGAGTTTTTGCCTCAGCGACCGCCGAAGCCGTGCTCCGCTTAGCCTGCCGATACCTGTCAGCTGCCTCCGGAGTCCCACAGGCCAAGAAAGCCCGATAGGACTCCTTCTTCAGCTTGACAGCATCCCTCACTGCCGGTGTCCACCAACGATTTCGGGGATTACTGCCTCGACAGGCACAGACGACCTTACGGCCGCAGCTCCGGCTGGCTGCCTCAACAATGGAGGCGAGGAACACAGCCCACTCGGACTCAATGTCCCCCGCCTCACTCTGGACATGGTTGAAGCTCTGACGGAGGTGGGAGTTGAAGCTCCTCCTTACAGGGGACTCCGCCAGACGTTCCCAGCAGACCCTCACTACATGTTTGGGCCTGCCAGGCCTGACCGGCATCCTCCCCCACCATCTGAGCCAACT
>JBBBVU010000007.1:28278807-28291260 GCA_037177055.1 Atherinosoma microstoma
AACTCACCACCAGGTGGTGATCAGTTGACAGCTCTGCCCCTCTCTTCACCCGAGTGTCCAGGACATGCGGCCGCAGAAACCAATGTTTGAAACCGACATACCTATTTATGCATGTAAAGGGAGCACAAATGAGCCTTTATGCTGCTTGATTAATTGTGAAAAGTCTAAAATAGAGTAAATATGGAGGGAAGAGTTCCTTGGGGAATTTCTTTTTAATGGCTCAGATGCTTACATGCCACATTTGGTTGACACTGATAGAGGTAATGATCAGTATAGTCATTTATCCACATCTGGATATTAGGCACCAGTCTACCTGAGATGGCTTTACACAGGATAAGATAGGTTCTTTAATATCATGAAGTATGCAGGGTCCCAAGATTGTTCTTCAATTTATGTTCCTCATACAGTCTGATTAAGGATTGAATGTCTTGTATGAAATAAGAACTTCCTAAATTCCTTTTTATGATCTCCAATGAGTTTTCGTGTGATATTTTTTGGAGTTTGCTGTTAAGAATAGAAACAAACTGTCCTGCAATGGCATTTTCCCTTTGCAGACTGATGAAAAAGATTTAGTTTTTGCACAGTTGTGTTTTTTTTTTTTTTTTTTTCTTTTGGTCGTTGCTTTTGTGAATAATTGTTGATTTGTGTAAGATTTTTGTCTTTTTTGAGTTTAGCAAATGATTTTAATAATTTCATATAATTTTTTGATGTGTAACGACAAATTCAAACATTTTTCAGTGGAGTCAGTCATTTCTGGATTTTATATTTTGAGCACATAAGCAGCTGAAACTATTGTCACAATATTTTCTGGCAGAAACTAAACATCCATCCATCCATTTTCTATACCGCTTAGTCCAATTTAGGGTTGCGGGGAAGCTGGAGCCTATCCCAGCAATGAACAGGCGAGATGCAGGGTACACCTTGGACAGGTCGCCAGTCTATCGCAGGGCCAACACAGACTATTCACGCTCTCACTCACTCCTAGGTAGAATTTAGAGTGACCAATTCACCTATCGTGCATGTCTTTGGACTGTGGGAGGAAGCCAGAGTACATGGAGAGAACCCACGCATACACGGGGAGAACATGCAAACTCCTTACAGAAAGGCAATTGTTCAAGTCACAGTACCAGAAATAAAAAGTACAATAGAAGAATGATGAAAATGCTTTTCATCTAGTTATGTATACATTTCACAAGGGGAGGTCTAGGAGGCTGCAGAGGAAACAAGGAAACTTAACCTGGCTGTTGTTCTGCCACAGGGCTTATAAGTATTTAAAATCAGTAGTTAATCTATTCATGTTTGGAAAAATCTGCTGTTTTGAATCATGAACAAATTTATGTAATTCTGCTACACAGCTAGGGGCAATAATAAATCCTCTGAATTCACCGATGACACTGTTGATATATAGACAATAAATGTGGACCAGGAGTAAGAGTGGCCATCTGTCAGTTAGAAGGTTGGTGCTTTCTCCATCTATAGGCAAGACATTGAATCACACAATGCCTTTGATGTATATATTTGTCTACATATACAATAGAGCAAAAACAACTGCATGCAGTTATATTAGCAAAATAGTTGCTTTGCTAAATGAATATCCATGAATAGGCATGTCTTTCAAAGCAGAATAACAGCCCCCTTGGCAGCTCCCACTAAGTCTATCACTGCAACTACACATGAAATGACACACACTTATCGACCAGCAGAAGACTGATCACAGAACATGTCATACTTTTGCACTTCTCATTAATCCAGCTGTAAATGATAGACCCGCAACATCAATGTGAACTCACTCTCCTGAAATCATATTTCCTGGCAGCTGACAATCATGTTTCAGATGTCAAGAACCTCATGCTCAACATTTATAACTTCAAGGATTGCATTCACGTTCAGAGGCTTAGGGACTATTTTATGTAGCTCTTACAACATAGTATTTTGCTGCTTTTTCTCAGGTATTCCAATGACATTTAATAAAGTTAAAGCTATCTGAGGCACACAGAGAGCATAACAAAGATGAAATCAAACACAAGTGATCGGAATGATGAAACAGTTAATAACCAAAACAATGACTTATTCAACAATTTTTTAATTAAAATTGCGAGTTTATTAGCAGTAAACTCTTGCCAGAGATGTAAAAAGATTTGTACACTATCCAACTGTCCATGTGTAATAAGATTGTTTGAATAATGTCCAATGGCTTATTGAGGAACTTGAAAATTAGCAAACTCTTTCGGATTGTTCACATCTTTGCATAAATATGACCAAATGCATCATTACGTTTTCACATCAGTCGAAAGATTAGATAAAGAGGATTTAATAACTTAAATGAGACCAAAAGACCTTTATCTGACCTTTAGTTTCAGAGATAAATTATCCAGTATTTCAAATTGGTAAGTGGGAACTCTGTATGACCCTTGGCTAAAGCACTGACCCCATGTACAATAATAAAGTTCTGTAGAAACTTCTGTTTCTGATTTCTGTTCATCTGTTCTATGCATTTATCTTGGGGAGGAATTTTAACCCGTCATGCAGAACAGTTTCCACTTTAGGATGCTGCAGGTTTCCGCTGTCCATTCTTTGGCAGAGCAGGTCTTTGTGCATATTCTAAGATGCAGACCATAAACAGAAGATGTCCTGACTTCAAAATTAATTCCTTTGTTCCATGAATAACCCCCAGCTATCCTGGCAAAGATTCAGCAAAATGAACCCAAAACATTATAATAACAACACCCTTTTTCACAGATCAGGTGCATGCATGCAGTGTAATAACCCTACACATTTATGGAAAAATTGTATTCCTAAATAATCTGTCCACCAAACATTTTCCCAATAATCCACCTGGTCCATATGTTCATGTGATCTTTAGCAAGCTGGTAATATTGAAAAACTAAACAGAAGGTGGAAAAATAATCATCTTTCCACAAAGATCCTTTTTGCAAAGTGTGCTCGACAGTATGTAATGTAATTGTTCTGAAGGCTACACCCTGTGTTTTTCATCGGAGAAGAAAAGGAGATAAAAGGTTTAAGAATGTTACATGTGGAGTACAATTGTAACATTGTAGTACCCGTGACCCTCTCTGGCCCTCTTATTGTTTTCAAAATGGAGACATGATGAAAGCCTGAGCATTACTGCTATTTGAAGAGGCATGAATAGGAATAAAGAGCTGCTTGGAAAGGAATTATTAAAGTTTTCTTTTTTGAGCATTTCTCTTCTAACAGAGATCATTGCATATTGTTCTTTCCTTTTCTTGTAGAAATTTACAGTTGGATTTAATGAGAAACATATTTTCCTATTAGTTTATCTGGTATGTAAAAGACAGAAGAGCAGCTGAAGCATAAGACTATTTTGTTAAATTATATCTATTCATATCATAGATTTATTTTTAAAAAAAAGAAAAAAAGTTGGTTGAGGATAGGGTTAAACAACGATGTATTGTAAAATGGCTCTGAAGGCGACAAATCTGCATGGCAAAGTGGAATGATGTGTAGAAAGGGTTCCCCTCTCCAACCTCAATGACAAAAACAATCCAGTCACACTTACAGGCGTAGAAAAAATTATTAGACCACCTTGTTCTCTTCAATTTCTCGTTCACTTTATCATGAATTAACTCCTGTGAGTATCATGTGACTGAAACAGACCGAATAGAAAACATTCGTAAAAGCTGTTTTTGGCAGTACAATATCATCATAGCTACTTATGTAATTCAGTGATTTAGGTTATTATCAAGAATACCATGGAATATGGCTAGATATCAACTCTTAAATTAAACTCTTATGGGCTATTTTTGTTGTTATCATTGTGCTTGTCCAAACAAATATACTTTTAGTCATACCAGGCTGAAATGAGAATAAGAAAATGAGAAAACAAGGGTGGTCTAATATTTTTTTCTGCGACTGTATAGTAGATACTAAAATACCTGGTTTTACCACACAGACACAAACTTACTCTCAGAGAGGAAAAGTAATTACTGTAAGTTAAATCTGCACCATATGATTAGATTAAATAAGAAATTATTAAAACTGTGAGGCAATAATAAATAATACCACCACACATGGTGCGCATTTAGTGCCAGCTGTTAAATACATCAGGAGCAGCTGGAAAAAAGGACTGCTCACCAACCTTATTGTTGTGACTGAATATTTCTGTGTTCATCCCATATGAGGAGATCTTGGTCTGCAAGTATCAAAATTCCTGTAGATGTTGATTAAATGTATATAATTGCAAAACAGTGTTAAAGTGTAATAGTTTAATTTAAGCATTTTTAATAGCCAAATGAATCACAAGACAAAGCTAACTTAAATGTTAATGTCCTATTACTTTGGCTACAGCCAAATGCTCAGGCTACAAACAGAAAATGAATGATTCAATATCAAAGGAACGACTCAACTCAGAACAGAGTCAACCAGCTTTTCTGTATGAATTAGAAGGTGAGATAAATTGGAAACAAAATAAATTAGGTTGGACATTTTGTGAATTATGATGTGGAGTGCAAGGCCTGCCAGAAGCTCTACAAATAGAGATGTGTGAATATGCAGTTATCAGACTCATACACTTGTGCAATGTATAAAAATGTGAATGCAATGTGCCTCATTGTTGGGAGTGAGGAGGCAGGTCAAGCCCTCTGGGAAATACATGTCTATGTAAAACATCTCCAGAATGACGGTGGAGGTTAAAAGTGTAAAGGGAATAAGAGTTTCCTAAGAGGAGGAACACAGCAAAAACTTAAGAAAACTACAATAGAAATCAGAGACAGGCTATGTTATGTTTTGTTATGTTTTTTTTTAATTATAATCCCAAAGAATCCTGACATATTTGATTGCATTTATTTGAACCACAGATTATTTGTCTGATAAATTATGATATACATGTAGTCTTTGTGTTTTTGTGCCACTAGAACATATGTAAAGAACTCAAAGATTTAAGAATGTCATCAGTGTAATCAAAGATACGTGTCCTATAATAGTAATTTACTTATGTGGGTAAATTTGTTACATGATAAATTGACTGTATCAGATATTAGTGGAACTACAAAAAAGGATCTATAATTATAGAAACAGATTTGATATCTACAAGATAAGAATTATAAGAAGACTGCAATAAAACAAGAGAACAGGTACTATAATTGGGAAGGACTCACAAATCAGAGAAACGTTGCCCCTGGAAACGTCAAACTTTATTACAGTTAACCTAATGCTACCATTGCATTTAGATTTGCATTTAGATATGCCCATAAATTAAGATATCTTTTAAGCACATCTGGCATATTATGTATCCATAATGAAAAAAAAAAGAATCCCGAAGGGATGGCAGTTCTTTCTATTTTATAATCCCAATTACTTGGTATAATGTTAAAATACTATTAAAAAAATGACTAAAAAGTTACATAGTGACATGATCCAGATTCATTTCAATACAAGGCTAGGAAAACTGGTTGTTGATTTTAAAGAACTAAATTTATTCGGGTCTTGTTTTGTTACAGGAAGATATAAGAATGAAGAGTAAGTGAGATATTTAGAACTCTTTTGTAAAGAGGAAGGACATAGATCAGCTTCGCCAGACCCCAGCAACTGATTCCCCTGTTACTAGATCAAGTGCTACATACTGAGCCCCAATACAACCAGTTTACTTATCTATTAACTTTTGTTTTTAGCATGTTGCTAATATTTCCACTTGGTGATCCAGATTATTAATGATAATGTCATGGCCACCCTTTGGCCATCCCATGTATATAAGCTTAGCTCTATCACTGCTGTAATGCTTAAAAGAAACATATTTGCAGTAATTTGATTTCATAATTGATTTGACCATTCAGTGCCTCTTGAATTAAAAGCTTGGTTAAATTTCTGCCTTTCACCATTTTTTTCTTTAACGTTTATGAGCTTTAATTATGTTCCCACAAAGTGAAGCACTTAACCTTGTTTTGTTCTTTTTTACATCCATAGAATATTTTCCAAGAAAGTGGGTATCTGTGACAGTTTTACCAACATTTCTCTTCTTTTGTCATATTTTCCCGTTAGCACCTTCACACCCTACTTGATATCATTTAGTGTTTCATCCATCTATGGTGTGCAAGAGAACATGGGAACCCAGGCATATTGCGCACATATTAACAATCAAAACCAAAATTAGTAAACGTTTCCAAAAACTGTTGAAACAACTATGTCTGTATGGGAGTATTGAAAGCAAAGCTACGGATTGAAAGAAACATTTTCCAGGAAACATCATGATGAACAATAATGGGTCTCCAAAACTACCTATGATTAAAACTCAGTAAGTCACAAAGGGAGTGAGACTAAGAAAAATATCACGATACCACTCATTTTCCAAGACATGCTTGATTTAAAAGCATGTGGTTATGGCCATTATTTTTGCAGCAAGAGGGCAAATTGTTCATGAAAATTGACAAAACCTTCAATATTGCAGTACGCAGAAAATTCTGCTATAGGAACATAATTATCCACCTGCAAAACTACACATTCTGTATAGACTTGATAGGTAAATTCCCATGAGCCTTTCAGCAACAGTGTAAGTTGAATCCACATTTCTTTTCTTTAAAACAAAAGTTAAACAACAGACCAAAATCTTGTCTCCAGCTCCCCAACATAAGTCTTTCCAGGGAGGCAGTGCAGTATGATACCCTGATAATTGGAACACACTCTCCAGTCTCCTGTCATAAATATGGCAACCAATAAGACTTGGGCACTGAAGTTTGGCAACTCAGTGTGGTGTTGCACAGTAATGGACTGTTTTAAGGGGTTGATCAGCAGCAACTGTGGTGAGATGCGGGATGTGGGGACCGACCGGCCAAGTCAGCAGGACGTTATGTATTCCAAAGCTTTGTGGCTGTGAAACTGCTGTGGGCATTGACACAGAAGAGATAGGAGTTTTCAGAGTTTCAAAAAAATAATTAATACTGACAGACCAACACTGCAACTTAATATGTATGATTCCAGGTGTAGCTAGATTGATGTGAATAAAAGGAAGGAAGGCACCACAGATGTTATTCTTGCATTATGAAAACAGTTTTATCCATCTCTTTGCTTTTTGTAGTTTATCCAGCCTTTTCTTTACATATTGAAATATGGTTTTATTATTCATGGTCTTTAAACTGTCTATTTTTATCTCCTGTGATGTTCCACTGTGCAAGTCCACAGCTTGATAAGTAATCATCTCAACCCAGACGCCAGAGTACAAAGTTGTTTTTATCAGTTTTATGCAAACAACAAATGCATATAATGTCAGTATTTCTCAAACTCTGACATTTGCACAAGATGTCACTGCCATCAGTAGAACAATTCAATTCTTTGGGGGGTGTTATTCGAGCAGGCAGAGTATAAAAACATTGTTTTAAAAAAAAAAAGTCCAACGTCTCGGTGCTGTATGATTAACTGCATGTGAAATCAATAGAGCAACCTCCAAAATTGTGTGTTGTAATGTGACATTTGCGTTTGTGTTTAAGAATCATTTTGCCCCAACCCTAACAGAATACGTTTGGTACATAAACTCTAAAACAACAAAAGAAACCCAAAAGATCTGACTGCAGTTTTCGAGGTAACAATAAGCATAAATACTGTGGTCCCTCGGACTCCAACGTAAGGGGCAAGGGTCCAGCAATTTCTATCCTCCAGTCTGCTGTTAACTGAATTGATGCATTTGTACAGAGAGCTTGCTTAGGCCACTGCATCACAGCACAAACTCAACAAATCCTCCAGTATAAATAAAATTATGGATTATTTGTTCATACATTAAAGGTGCAACATGCAACCAAATCAAAGGTCAATTACAGAAAAAAATATACATCATTAAATACTGTTTTTCAATTGGTATCTAATAACTTTACTGAAATAACTGTTATGTTCTTGTTCTCTTAGAATGAGCCATTTATATCTTCTTGCTGTGGGTATACATGGCAGCTGCCATATTTGTGCCATCCTTTTTTGTTATTATGTTGAGTCTAAATGGACAAACAACTGTATGTGAATTAAGAACACTCTGAGCTTTAAAACTACAGTACTGACTGTTTTTGATAAGTGCTAGAGCACTGTTTGGGATAAGTAACGCCCGACAAAGACACACTGAAGAAAACAGTACACATTTACACAATCTTAAAGTAGAACTGTAGTCATCGCTGCACCTGAGGCCACTGGATCCACTCAAAGATGAAAACATGTTTATTTCAGGAAGAATTTGGGCCATTTTAAGTAATTTCTTTCCTTATCTTTACCACTAGATGTCAGTAATTCTTACACACTGTACCTTTAAATATAACCCACACACGTCCTCTAAATCAGCACCTTTACAGGCAGTGGGGAATTAATCACATCTCAGATATAAATCACACAGGTTATGTGTACAAACCCTAATAAATGACTAATATGAGAATGTCTAACATGTTAAAGATTGAGACCAAACCTATCAACAACATGTTTACTCACACTATAAACAAGATGCAAGGTTTTGGTAAGGGCCTGGTATGTATATGGATGACAGATACAATAAAAAGAACAAAACTAAAGTATGACATCACAATCCAATTACTGTTCTTTCAGTCATGCTTTTGTTTAATTTTCACTGGCTGTTTCACTCACTCATTCCTTAGGTTCAATCATCTCAGCTTCTTGGTTTGGGCTAGGCTTTGCCGTCTTCTGATTCGGTTTAGCCAACACTAAAACTAATCAGTTCAGGTTTGTAAAAGATCAAAGTTTGGCTTGTGTATAACTTCACAGCTTTCTGGCAAAGTTAGTTTTAGGTTCAGAAATGTTTGTAGAGATGTAAAATGTCTCCATTTTAGGTTTAATATGTTATCAGTTTTAAGATTTTGATTTGTATATGCTTATAAATGTATATAAATAAAATACATGAAAGGATCACATTTGAAAAAAGATCAGTACAATGCAATATATTTGGAAAATTACTTAAAAATATAATAAATGTGTAATAAATATGAGCTCATTCAGAACTTACAGTAAAAAAAGAAAAAGTGTCTGCTGTGCCTTCAATTTTTTAAGCAGTGTTCATCTCAGACATTTACCCCCTTTCTGACCATTGTTGACAAGTTCCCCCAAAGAGGACCACTTTCTCTTTCTCTCACATGCATATTTTTTGTCCAGCTGCATCACTCTCTGTTTCTGTCATTTCCTTTTCTCGCTGTGACGTACACACGCTCTCAGACACACACACACCTGAAGCCCCCTGAGGCTTCTGTTTAGAGCATTACTTTCCTTCCCAGTGAGGCGCCATTGTGAAGCTGCCGAACCTAAGGGGAGATAGGCCAATTTAACCCACCCTATCACTCTGTCGCTTTCCCCCTCTTCCTCCCTCGCCACATTTCTCTTGTGTCCCTGCTGACTTGTTTGTCCCACTGGTGTTTACCACCTCCTCATTCCCATGCTTGACTCAGCGTCCATTGTGACAGTAAGGCCGTCATTTTTCCTTTCTCACTTGCACCCTCTCTTCTCGCCCCGTCCCTGTACATTTCTCTCACTCCACCGCACCCACCTCCTTTTCCCTTTCTGCGCCCTAATTGGCTATGCACTTTTTCCCCTGTCATCTCCAGTGTTTCTTTGAAAGCTGCAGTCGGCCCAGCAGGAGACAGGAGACTGTGCAAGGCTCCCCTTCACTGACAGAGTCCAAACCACAGTTTCTAGTATGATCATTGTTCTCGTCTTTATTTACACTCCAAGCTCCCTCAATAGTCCCAAAAGAGAGAGAAGGGGGGTTAATGGCATTGCATGCAAACATGCAAGCTTACATCCCATATATTTAAAACTGCAACTGAAACTACAAAACCAAAGAGGCTGAGTGCAACATATTTTCACTGGGGGAGAGAGAGTATGTCAGTACATAATGCTAAAGGAATTCTATGTGCATTTAAGGGTGTAAATATTTGAGTGGCCCCTGCAGTTGTGTGTATGCCTGCTGTTACACAGTTGCAGGCTGCCTTCAGCAGAGTAATGTTTTTCTGTTCTCCAGGGCTGAGACCTCACCGCCATGTACAGCTAAACCAAGTTCACGGACTTCTCTGGAAACCCAGTGTCGAAAATGGCAAAATGTCTTTAGTTATTCATGATTTGTTGCATTAGACTTTCTTGCTTTGTACATTCCCTGTTGTACACTCCTAAAAGTACAACATGTTCCAAATTAAAGTTGGACATTCACTAAAAAAACACAGTGTGGCTTCCATCTATATTTATGATAACATCGAATTCTCTGGGATTTATGTCTCAACAAGAAGCTAAATGTATTACTCGGGCAGTATTTTATGATTTTGAACGGCTTATGAGACAAAAACACTGCAATATCAAAGATGAGTTTCAGATTAATAGATACAGAGAAAGACAGAATCTATAATAGTCTTTCAAGAAATAAAATGGCATAAAGCCCTCCATTCAGCCCTCCAGGTCTTGTTAATTAATTAGTTTCTTTAACCGGCTTTAAAATGAAATCTCCCCAAAGCCTTATGCAGATTTATCAGCAGTAATTGAAAGGTAATTCCAACTCCTTCAGGTGTAGCTCAGTCAGTGTTTCACGAAAGTAAAGTTACCAGGGCAAAGTGGTAGAAAGATGCATCTCAGCTTACAACACAGCCTCAGAGCAGCAAGTTCTTTATAGCACATTTGCCAAACTTTCCTTAAACCCTTTTGTAATGTCATGGTTGAGTTTAGGTTAGAGGTTCTTAACCTTTTCTACGCTGGGGCCCAGCTTTTCCAGTACAAAGTCCCATTCTAATAAGAACACTGTACTGGTTAAATTGAGCTCACTCTTTGTTTGATTTGTATTCAGGAACTAAAGCAAATCCATTTGCAGTTGAATGCCTAAAACCTTGTAAGAAATGACATGATAAAGAAAAAATTCTAAGAAACATGACATGACACAATGAGATCATCACAATGACATTTAGATATGACGTGTGAAGCTGCACATTTGACTAAACGCCCAGTTGGTTAATAATTCATGGAATAAAATCAGACTCCGACAAAAACACGTTTAAAATCTCAAGTCATACTTGTAAACACAAAATCTACTAAATATTAGATTTTACTACAGCGGGAAAAAAAAAGAAAAAAGAAAAAGAAGCAAGACTTGAAAAAAAACTGATGGAAAAAATGCCAATTTGAACAATAAAATGATGCTGTGATGAAATACAATCAAAATAATAAAAGGTTCGAATTAAATGAATAAAAGTAAATAAATTTAGAGTTAATTCAGATATTGGAATACAAAACACTTAATTAGACTAGTATTTATTTATTTTACAAACTTCTCTTTAGATTTTTACAGACGTCACAGACAGGACAGATATTTTCTGTGTCCGTCGGTCAAACCTTTTTTTTATTTGTTTGTTAAAAAGTCGACCGGCTTTCCCACGAATGTCGGATGTTTGGTTGCTAGATGCTGCTTTAGTGTTGAAGGCTTCAGTGCTTCGGTGATGGATAGGGTTAGCTAACACAGACCTCTAAACTCTCCCTTGTTACTTTCGTTTACAAAACCGTAGTTAATGAATGACTTGGCGCAATATTTTTGCTTGTTATGGGGTGTTTGGGACCATTTTTGTCTTCATCTTTTGGTCTTAAATACTTCTTCAGGACAAGTGTCATGATTCCACAATTTTTCAGCTTATGCCTCCTGCCTATCCCAGGTACTACAAGGCAAGAGGCAGGGTACAATCCATCGCAGGGCCAGCACAGAGAGACAAGCAACCACTCATGCTCACACTCTTTCATAGGGAGAATTTAGAGACACTAATTAACCTAGGAAGCATGTTTTTGGACTGTGAGAGGAAGCTATAGTACCCAGAGAGAGCCCCGCATGTGCAGGGACAACATGCAAACTCTACACAGGGAGATCAAGAATGTCTTTAAAAAAGTAAAATCTGTGCAGGGGTATCCTAAGATGCAGATTTTAGTTCTTTGTGTAATTTAACAAGATTAGCCTGGCGACATGAAATTAGAGTTTTGTATTGTGGGTACAAAATGAGCAATGCAGAGACTTTGGGATTGAGTCTCCTCCTTTACTGGTCTGGATCCATCCACAACATTTTTTCTGCTCTTAGGAAACAGCTTCAAGCTTCTGGAATTATATCATTTCCATCAGTCTTGTTAGAGGATTGGTGAAATTAACTGCTTTGACATCTATGTTTAAGAGCTTGACACTACCACAAAAAGAGAGTTGTGCGTTGCTTTCTGTTCTCTATGCACATTTGTTTCTGATAATACTGCAAAAAACCTCATGAGTAGGTTGTTTCTGCCTGTATGAACAACCAATGACCCATCTCCTGTGCTCTGTGTTGAAATGTCATGATTTTTTTTTTTTTTTAAGAATCCAGTTAGCACTGCATCTTCTTCTATATCACGGATCCTCAAGTCCTGGTCCTCGAGGACTGGTCTTTTGCAGGTTTTAGAAGTTTTCCTGCTGCAACACACCTGACTTAATTTAATGGGTAATTACAGCTTGAA
>JBBBVU010000007.1:28319798-28332735 GCA_037177055.1 Atherinosoma microstoma
TTGTTTTGTGTTCCTTTTTTTTAACATATCAGCCAATGCTAATGACATGCATAGTTCTTATTCTAGCATATTTTCAAAATCAGTTCAAGCTGACATGAGTTTAGAATAGGCTTACTGAGCCTGATCTATTACCACCATATTTCTTAAAACTTTGTCTGGGGTTAAAACTCCCCCTGTTACATTGATTTGCATCTGTATAGCTCAAAGCATTTTCATTTACATGTTAAAGCCTCCCCTAGAATCAGGAGAAGGGGGGTTGACATGTTTTGTGACATGGGTGGACAGCTGCCAAACAAGGTCCACATCAATTTCTGTTAATTCACAGGAGTTTTTAATGTTGCCCGTATTATCGTAAATCTGAAGTTCCACTGCGATTTACAGTGCTGCATACTGACGAAAATCCCTCTTTTCATGCAGTGACAACCCTATTTTTTCATGGGAACAAATGATTCAAAAACATTTAATAGTGAAGCATCAAAAAGCTGTAGTTTTAGTCATCTGAGCTTTTGTTGCAGCTTTTCCCTTTTACTTTGACTTTTGTATCTTTGTGTGTATGTGTGAAGTTGTTAAAGTGGGTCTGTCATGGGTGGAATGTTGAGGTTACGACAAAGGTTTTTCTTCATTAGAAGAAGAGCAAAAAGCATTACAAGGATTTTCTCTTCTGAAGAGATATTTTCACTGTTATGCTGATTGGCTTCAACAAGAGTTTAATTACACCAACTTGACCCTCTCTGTTGATGGCGGATAAGCAGATGCTTCATCGAATCACCTGACAAGTACCATTTTAAAACCCCAAATACAGACATTTTCATGGACAACTTGAAGATGGTTCTGTGAGGAAAGCCATCTTCAGCTTGATCTTTCACAATAGTATGTCTTTAATGACGTGAGTGGGTCTGCGGAGGGGGGTGCTGACAGCATTTTCACACATTTATGCATTTCTTGTTCTAATAGCTGAGTTCGCTCTGTTACTTGGTCATGCTGGATGTTTGTAACATCAAATCGGTGCATTAAAAAGTTCATTTTGTGATTATTTTCTTCAGGGGTGTCCAGCTCCAGTCCTCAAGTGTCGCAATCCTGCAGGTTTTAGATCTCTCCCTGATCCAACATCTCCTCAACATCTTGTCAAGTTCTGCCCAAGCATGTTGACCCATCAATCTGACTCAGGACTTTTGACTCAGGAGCATGTAAACTTCTAACTGGTACTGTATTGCAGTATGTCTTTGGACAGTGGGAGGAAGCTGGAGTGGAGCCAACCCACACATACACAGGGACAACATGCTGTATACATATACATCTTCTGGCCAGACAAAGTGATTAAGACAGAAAGGCTCTTGTTCAAACCCCTCCCCAGCCAAGGCTCAAACCAGTGATGTTCTTTCTAAGCTGTGGTTCTAACTACCACACCACTGTGCAGTTCAAAGACACACATTAGGCGAATTGGTCAATCTGAATTTTCACTAGGAGTGAATGTGAGTGGTTGTTTGTCTCTCTGTGTTGACCTGTCCAGGGTGTACCCTGCCTCTCGCCTGGTAATTGCTGGGATAGATTCCAGCTACCCTCGTCACATGACATCAATTTCGTGCATGCATTCAGATATGTTCAAGACCAAATTATGGGGAGCTAAAGCACAAGCAGGTGAGCTTCCCTTAAAACACTCACCGGAGACACTACGGGGAACTCTAAAAGCAGTACACATTCACATTGTATTTAATTGGCTTTCCCATAAGGTTCCCGAGGTTTCTTAAATAAAAAAAACAGCATTTAATTGTCAGCGTTGTGTTGTTTTTTTTTCATTTTATACATTAAAGTTTCAGAACAATGCAGGTGACCCGGTCTGTTTCTTTCAGCACTGTGGACAGCGACATTGTTTGTTGTGTAGCATGAGCTGCCCAAGTGGGTAACTAAAATAAATGAATTGATGAACATTGAGTTTTCATGAAAATGCAGCAATCTGTCCATTTCAAACATGTATATACACATATCTATAAACTGAAACAAGTAAATGTCATAAAACTTAACCCATACCCCTAAACACTTTTACTGTTCCGCTTATATGATTCAGTACAACAGATCAGACCCAGTGCTTGGCGTGTCTATGCAGTAACTTCCTGGCAGCCTCTTACTGATGACAGAAAGTATAAGGTTTCAGTCAGAGGAATTGGTTTGTATTGTATTGTAATTTTAGAATTGTATTGTCTTATAGCTGCACTGGGAACATTTTTATTGATGCTTTGAATCACCTTGAATGTGTGTGGGTGTGTGTGTGTGTGTGTGCGTGTGTGTGTGCTTGAAATGTATCAGCATTTCTGTGTTGTAGACAATTGACTCCACTTTTGCTAATGTTGGCATGTTATTGATAACAACTTAAAGATAGCCTTCCTGTACATGTAGGGAGAATCTTTTTCCATTTGTATTGCTATTTAGGAACATAAATCATATATTTGCAGTATATTTCTCTACATATCAGTCTATTTGCACATTTCAATTTCCCAGATCTCATCTTTAGGTGCATAAGATGTAAAATATCTGAAATGTACCATTTCTACAGCCGGTTTCTAACCTTGGCCTCTAATCACCTTACTTGTGCTTTTCCCCTGCTCCTCCTCATCTCCTTATCAAAGACCAAGCCTTTTAATCCAGCATGCCTCTGTGGTCACAGTCACTCATGAGTGTCCTGGAAATCCACCCCATCTCCTCCTCAAATCCATGCAAATCACAACATCTAAGAGCAGCGGAGCTTCCGCTGAGACAGAATTATGCACATACTGGGATTGGACAAGTAAAAGGGAAAGGGGGGAGGAGGGGGGTTTCATGTAAACCACTTCACTTTGCTCTCATCCTCAGCTATGTTTATGTCATGCTTTTCTTCAAAAGATCTCACTCCTTCTTTTAAGTTGGTTCAATTTGGCTCCAATTGATAATGTTAAGCAGTCCGAGCCATTTCGGGAAGGATAAAATATTGTTTCTGTAATCCACAACATTGGCTAAGGGCTGAGGTTTTAGAAAAGTGTGTGCATGTGTGGGTATGTGTGCATGTGGTACGGGAGGGAGAATGTGGGGGGAACTATGGTATGCTATTGGGGTTGTTCAACACTGACTCTGGCCGCAGAGAGGATGAAGGATAAATCTAGGATGACTACAGCGGATTGACATTACACACAGACATATTGTAGGAATCCAAGAACATGTGCACACACACTTGAGTTTGGAGCGAGGGTTGAAGTCAGGTCTGGATTTGAGTTAATCTCTCTTTAAAGTAATAGCAATATATCTTGTACTTTTTCTGTTTGTATTGTGATTTCTGACATGTTTGGGAGTGAAATGGCTGTGTGACTGACTAACATATATGCTTGCTAACCCATTCACTTTTGCTCCACAGAATGACTCAGAGAGGCAGTGTTGCTCTAAATAAAGCTGATTAACAGGGCAAAAGGGGCTTTCATTGACATCATCATACAAATTTAGGGTAAATTGTGCACTTTGATGCCTTAAAAATAGCAACTTTCAACCATCCCGTTGAACAATTTGGATTTTGCGAACAACTCGCAGGTTATTGCTTTCTCTGTGGTCTGTAAAAGGTTTTGATAGAGATTGTTGGAATTGAAGGACAGCTTTGTGTGACAGTTCTCATCAGAATATGTGTATAAAAAATATCCCAGAGGACAGTCACATTTACTGTAACATATTGTCTAAGTATCCTTGAAAAGGTCAAGCTCTCATCATGAGCCCAATAAAAGTAGATATGATTAAATAGTGAGGGTTTGGCTGGTGATGAGGTGCTTTTATAATGTGCTGTCATATCCCAAAAAAGGCTAAATTACCTTTTGTGATAACCAAGCAACCTGGCCCTGTCCATAGAACTCAAAGGGGTGAAGCATTGTTCTAGTTGTAATGAAGAAAAGTCATTTCGTAAAACTATTTGTGAGACTTTCTTGTTTCATTAAGTCCATTCATGGGTCCAGTCTCACTTTGTAATGCACTGATTGGATCTTTGAAAAACCAAAGCATACGGTTTTCTGGTAATGTGTTTACTGGAATGCTAAAACTAATAATCAGCTAATGTTTTTTTTCTTTTCTTTTTTTAAACACTTTAGTTGAATTATTCTACATCCAATATTGTGGTTACATAAATTAATACTTACTAATTGCATGGTCATTTAGAAAAGGCTGCAAAATAAGATGGCCACTGACACAGTAAATACAAACTATAATATATATATATATATAAAAAAGAATGCAAATGAGCAAATATTCCAGTCTCACTTAATCTGCCCAGTTGAATTTAAGTAGTCATCTATTTGAGGAATACTTCACAAATTAAACCCAAACCCTGTTAAAATCTCCTCATGTAGTTAATTGGATTCAGAGGTCCTACATCAGATTACATAAACAAACTAGTCACAGAAGTCATGCTGTAAATGTGGCTCAATGAAAAATATGGCAAATTGTTGAAGTTGATCACCTACCAGCAGGAAAGTATATGACCCTTTCACAAACCGGAGTAATTTACAACCTCTAAATTCACCAATTTTCAGATGTTTTATTTGCTCCATTGTTGTAAATGCCACCCAATGGGTCATATCTCAAATCTGACAGTTTGCAAGCTTCCTAGCAGTAAAGAGTTGCCATACGCGACTCATGGTGCAAACAAGATTGTCTCATTCATACCGAAGCGACAGTATGACTCAAATAGCTATCACTAACTACAGTTAGCCTACCTGATGTTTGCACATCTCCTCAGTCTTTGCTTGGACATGTAGGATATGCATGTCCTAGTTTTACAAGAGAGGTTTCTGAACAAATTATCCATAAAAGCCTCCCAAACCAGGGTTCGAATTATACAGGGGCTTTTGAGGGAGCCTTGTTTTGGGGCATGCACCATAACTTCCCCTAGTCACATGCACAATCATATATATTAGTGCACAGTCAAAAACAGGGTTACTGCCAAAATAATTTTGGTATGGCTATATGCAGCTAATGCAATCAGAAATATATCAAATAGGGTCAGAAAGTTGCTTTAAAGACCCACTCCTTAACTTTTCGACTTTAAAACTCTGCTTTCCAAACTCATTTGATGACACAGTGACATCTAGAATGCGTTTCTGGAGCTGCACGGTTGAGAACCCACACAATACAACTTTTTCATCCGGGACGCATGCATGCTGAGTTTCCCTTTGCGCATGCGTTACATGCTAGTAGATGTAAACAAATTGGCCGTTTTGAACGGGCACCATGGCGATTCAGCAAAGAAATGTTAGATGACATTATCGAAGGAAGAAAGGAAACAAAAGAGAGACAGAGCAAGAGATAAAAAAGAGTCAAGATAAGACTGTTTTTTACTGTCTGGAGAGAGCTCAGTACAGGTAGGATGCGAGATGGATGCTGAATTAGCCGTCGATAGGGGGCTATTGAGAGAAAATGGCAAAACTTAAGTAGTGCGTCTTTAACAACCACAGAAAGGAAATTAAGTTTTTAAATGGAGTAGGGCACAACATGCAATCAATGTTGCTGTCGGCAGTGGAGAGAGAAACAGAATGGATCACCTGCATCATTCAGAAAATTTAAATTCAAAAACACACACATATGACAAATGAATGCTTTTCTTTTCATTTAAGAAACATCAGGAACCTTTTGGAAGATAAAAATGAATAAGACCTGAAAATGGATTTTTTTTTTTAGACCTCCCCTTTAGTGAGTGTTTCAGGGGAGCTTACCTGATTTTCAGGGAAGCAAAGCTCCCCTTCGTTCCCCCATGCTCCAAACAGGATTACCACTTTCTAGCATACTGCATTGCATATTGGAAACAAACATGTTGCTTAAAGTGTTGCTAACCCTCCTCAAGAGACGGATGGCTCTTCCTCAGACAAACATGAGCTTGTGTACTCTGCTCTTTTTCACTGGCTCAAACGCATGAGCTAATGTTTTTCTGTTGATATCTTCAAAAGACCCCTGAGATTCACTTTGCATTCTGAGTTCCTCAAAGCAGCAGACAGAGGTTATTATCTGCATGAGCTGACTTCTCAGCAATATAGAAGTGAGAAGAAAAGAGTTCACTTTCTTAGATTATATGTAGTCTTTTTAAAAATGTATCCACCCATCTATTTTCTGTATCACTTATTCCAATTCATAGTCGCAGGGGAGCTGAAGCCTATCCCAGCAGTTACTAAGCGAGAGGCAGGTTATGCTCTAAACAGATCGCCAGTTTATTGCAGCGCTAAAATTTATATTTATATTTACTTAATTCTGTTCAAAACTGTACAAAATTAGACTGCTTACATTTCTAAACCTCAGACTTGCTCAGATTATAGAAACACATGCGTGCTTATACGTACCAATAATCTTCATCTGCAACACAAACCCGCAGCTTCAAAGCCTCCTCCTGACACATACGACACACAAAAAGACAAATACATGCCCTTCCCACTCCGACATTACCACACACACATACACACACACAAATGCTTGCAGCGGTCTTATCTGCAGAGTGCCAGATAGGTGCTGTATGTCCTCTGAACATCCTGATTTCATCTACTGGCAAAGTGATTGACAGCTCTGACAGCTGGGCTCCATCCACTCTACAGCTACATGGGCAACCACACACGCAGACAAATCTACACACACACACACACAGCAGCAGAGAGATGAAGGGGCGGGAGTAAAGGGGAGAGGTGGCGGCAAGGAGGGATGGTAAAGGAGAGAAGAGGAGAAGGTGGTGATTCACTGATTGATGAGGAGATACTCTCCGAAGAGAGATTGACTGATACATTGGACACAAACTGGGAAAGTAAACACAAAGGGGGGGGGGGATTACGGGAAAATAGAAAGAGAATGGAAAGACTGAATGGGCCATTTGCTGTAGACATATGAAAGGATAATTATCCCTTCGACACATGTGCAACAGCGGGCCCACAGCATTACACAGGCCCACACTGAAACACGCAACCCCCCTCTGATAAACACTTTGAAGAGCAATGAAAGGGCAATTATTGGGATGTGCTCTGTAGAAGCTTGAAGCACAGCACTGAGTACCTTTGGGAAATGCTGGAAGTACACCAAGTCAGGTGGTTTTACTTTGTCACACACTTACAAACACACACCGAATACTCATCAGCAGAGAAGCAGCGAGCAGGCCGGTCTGCACATATTCATGTGTCAGTTAGTAATCACACAGCATGACCTTGTTTTCCCTGACTGCTCAGGCTTGTCAGAAACACTTACGGAAACATGCATCACTCACTTCCCTGACATCTGTCTTTGCATGTGTGTGTGCATGAGAGCATGTGTGGTCAACAAGTATGTGTGTGTAAAACCTATCTCCATCTCTGCTTCGGGAATGACAGCCAGCCCCATCATTAACCTCTCTGCAAGACTCCATGACATGTCTGCTTCCTGCAGCGGCCATTTTCTCTTTCCTGTGAGCCACGGTGTATAAAAACCTGAAAAGAGCACAGGTTGGCAGAGCTGGAGCTAGAGGACGAGTCGGCAATGGTTCTAACTTCTCTCAAATTGCCCTTTAAATGAGTGTTAATCAGCCGGTTAGTAGGGGGCGCGCATGTAACTAATCAACAAGGCGTTATTCAGGATCCAGTAACAAACTTTTCTGACTATAATGCTGGGGGTGAGGCTGTACTTTAAGGGTGGTCCTTTAAAGGAAAAGGCGGCACAAATGAGATGGAGAAGCAAGTCAAAGTGTTTTCTTCCTGTGGCCACAATTGCAAACGTGACATGTTCTGTTTAAGACTTTGATAGCATGAAATCAGATTCTGTAAGCTTTATTGTCTCACCCAAAGATATTAAACTGTGACAGAGGTGGATTCAGCCTCCAAACTAGAAGCACTCGGAGAGTGCAGACCTCCGCCAAGCCACTGTAATTTGTTGTTGCCAATGATTGTGGCAATATTTTTGAGGTAGAAGCTCTGAATGCAAAATTATCCCTGTCTCCCCTTTGTAAAGAATCCTTTAAAAAAAATCCTGGATCCACGCGGTGATCCGGATGACCCCCAAAATCTAATCACTTGTTGCTTCAGCAAATTCAGTCATCTGTGAAGAGTCGGACAATGTTGACGATTTTGCTGTGTAGTTATAGTACCAATAGAGGGGAGGATGAATTGGGCTGCCAAAAGCCACCTTCTCTGGAAGATGGTGGTTTAAAGGCTAGTCTGGTCCCCTTGAACGGTGACTTCTTGTCCTCATTGTGGGGGCTGGGAACCAAACAGGATCTGTAAACAGGAGTTTACAGATGATTAGATACGTCAGCAACATCACGTGACCCTTCTGAGGAAGACTACAGATGTAGTTGAAACATGTCAAGGTAACAGAAAAACTTTTCTTGTGTGTCTGATATAAAGGAAAACTAAGAGTCCAAACAGGATCTGCTGGGAAATTTCCTCCTTTCAGGTTCAGGCTGCACAGGAAGGTTCTTGGCAGCTTCACGCCTGAGATACTAAAAAAGAGTAATCATGTGTTTATACTTCTAGGTTTCAGTTTATCAGTGTCAGATCATCTGTTGTTTCCCCATCATAGTCCCCTGTCATCTGTTTCCTGTGTTGTTGTTGTTGTAAGTCTTTTTGTTCCATTTTTTTTCATAAAATTTTGTTCCTGCACCCTTCTGCCTTTAATTCATGGTAATTTTTCATATTGATACCAATACATTTTCCCCTTAAAGGAAAATTACACAATTGCACAGTGTGAATATCTGTTGCGTGGAAAATTCCTGGATCCAGGCAGTGATCCGGATTACCCCGAAAAGCTAATCACTTATTCCTTATTCCACTCCGGAGATTTCCTGAAAATTTAATCAAAATCCGTCCATAACTTTTGAGTTATCTTCAATTGAGTTACAGACAAACGCCACCTAATACACAAGGCATGTATCCTCAGTGGGCAGCACAAACACTAGTCAGGCATGCACAGCTGGTAATCTAACTGTCCACAATTTTTAAACACAGCCGAAGTGCAATACTTGAACCAGTGATGAAATGAGCAGAAAATGAGCCCACACTCAACAAGAATAATTGTTGAATCATTCAAAGCCATACTGCTTATCAGTGAACTGAATTCAAGGAGGAGGGCTGGCTTTCTGATTAGTGGAACAGGTCTCAGGATCCATTCAACCATCAATTTTGTAGTTGTATTGTTTGAATAGAGAAACCTTGGACTTTTAATTATTATTAAAAAATCGAGAAAAAAATATTTGACATTTAATTCTGTTTCCTTCCTCTTACGGCAAGTCATGATGTAGTTTCCGTTGTCTTTTTTATAGGTCCTTGTGCTTGGTGAGAAAAGAAACTGACTAATCGTAGATAGTATGTGAGTTTTTGCCTCTCATTTACATTTCTTTGATTTCTTTGACACAAATTGCATTCAATAACATTTTCAAAAATCCCTGAATTCTTTCTCAGTCATACTCCACCATCTGCTAAACACGGAGCATCATAAGCACCTGTCTTGAATGCCAACACATTTAAAGCAGAATGATGGAATTTTTGTGTGCATTTGCAGAATCTTTATTGAAAAAAAGGTGCATAAAGAAAATCTGAACTGAATTTCCAACAAAACAAGATAATCATTCAAACGCAACTGACAGCAAATTCAGCAGGACTACAGATGTGTCCAGTTTCTCGTCTTGTTATCCAACAGACAACGATTTGGGATAATTCTGTTTAGAAACCTGAATTGATGAGGACAAGCTGGGAGGCAAAGGAATGGCAAAGAGAAGGAAAATGCATGAATCTTCAGTTAAGATGTAAGAAATTATACCAATGAAAATTTGTAACGTACAAGACAAAGGGAGGGACTCTCACATGCACATCTTTTTTCCAACAAATACAACACTATTAGCAAAGACTTGCATTTCTGATTCCATAAGAAAATAATGATTTATTCAAAAAGTAAGCAGAGGCCTTAAGAGTCTGTGACCTCACCAAAGTAAAGAAAAGAAAATTGCAAGCTGCCATGTAGCAATAGTCCAGGAAAAAAGCTGCACCAAGAGAAAAAAAAAAACGGTTCCTAAGGTTAAGACCTTATAAGATTGATGTATCGTGTTGCTCAAAGCCACAGACAGATGTTTTCACCTGACATAAAAAGCAATGAGTTGAACTGAGGGCTCAGTCAGAGTGAGGATTCTTGAGCTAAGAACATCAACTTGTGGCTAGATATAGTGTGGAGGCTGTGATAAGATTCACACGCTGCAGGAGGGCCTAATCCAAACTACCTAACTCCTGAGATGCTGAGCTGCACAACACCATGAAGATGATTAAGCAAGATTCCTCAAAGATGAATGTTTTCACTAGAGATTACTCCCTGCTGGCACATTGCAAAGAAGTTGGCTAACTGACTTAGAGAGCTCCTGAAATATATCATCTGTGAGTGAGATCAGGCATCCTCGTGCGCGGGAATTTGTCACAATTGAAATACTGCTGATGGAGTGCTGCACAGACAAGGAGAAGTGAACTCTGAGTCCAAAACAAGTGGCATACTTCATCCGTCTCTATCCTACTCTGAAATCTGTGTTTTCAGGCTTAAGCTCAAAAATGTCTTTTTATTGACTCTGTTTAGATTTTCTGTGCTTTGTGCCAAACTGAATTCAAAAGGATGAAAGATCTCTTTTTTTCTTCTTTTTTTCTTTTCCTACCCCTGTTCTGATACATTTCGACATACACTGGCGTATAAGAGAGGCCCATCACACTTAATTTCCTCCCAGATTCAGTCTCATGGCCTGCTGTTCCTGCTGCTGAATTGACATCATGGTGGTTTGAGATAACAGTGCAGTGTCAAGATTATGTCCTCAAGTGTAATTTTACTCTGGCTGCTGTTCTGACCAAGAGCAGCTGCAGAGCTGGACAGGAGCGTGTTTGCGTGTGAGTTGGTGTGTGTATATGTGTGTTCATTCTTTCACATTATTGGAAACGCACTATATTATTATTATTACTCCCTTGCAGTGGAAACAAACAGGAACAAGCTGCAGCAGTCCGTATGTCTGATCAGGTACACGCTGTTACACATGCCTGCGGCCAAGGATGCAGTTTGTCAGTGTCTGTGCAGGTTTTCCTCTATTATCATTATCATGATTTAGGCAATAATGAACAATGTAGGAGGAGGCCTGGTTGTAAGCTTTTAAACTGAGGAGTAAGACTTTACACTGAATGCGTTGCGCATGAGAAGCCATACGGCTGAGTTCTGGAGTTACTGGAGGTTATTTAGGAGTTCAGAAGGCAGGTATGGAGCTAGAGGGGATGCCAGGGTGGCACTGTCCCCCTTTGTAATCTAACTGGACACCTCAGGTGCCACCTCAGATGATTGACAGGTTACTGGAGAAGGACAGAAACGTCTTTTCAGACATGGATGGATCACCGGATCCATCCAGTTTTAAGTCAATTTCAAAGTAGTTTTCAAATAAACCATCTTTTAAAAATATTGACATTTGGCTGCACATTTCTTGAAGAGATTGTGTCCCTGTGCGAGTACACTACTAATATTATGAAAGGCTATTAACCTGATGTTAGCCTGAATCTGTGTAACAATGCTAATCTAGTTCTCTGGTAGTACTAAATCATTTTCAAGATGGGAAAACACGTTATATTTCAATTTCATCAATTTCTATCAATTTAGCTAATCAAGACTTTCACATCGGAGCTGAAAATAGAGAATGCTCAAAGAGTACCTCAGTATCCAAGTTACTTACTGCTGATTAAGCTAGAGCTACATGGCCAGGTTTGATTTAAACAGGAGGCTAGCAAGGCTTGTGGAGAAATTTAGCCCGTAACCAGACTTATGTTGTATAGAAAGATATAAGAATGAAGAGAAGGGGATATATTATATATCGTTTTTGTGAAGAGGAAGGGGACAGGTCAAGTTGAGACAGATCCCACCGAGGAGCTAGCCAAGCAAATCTTTGTTATCGGACACAAGGATCCAGTCTACCACCACCCCCCAAACATTAAGCCAGAACTACTAGGGGGAGAAACTATAGATTCCCCTACAACCACATCAAGTGCCACATAGTAGTCTTAGAGAGAGGAAAACATTCATTTCCTTTCTTAGTACTGTATATGCCCCCCTTGATGAAGGCTTGCCCACCCTCTGTTAACTCCATGTTTAAACATGTAGCTCCATCACTGCTAGAGGGTGATCTGTAGAGCATGTTGTTGCTGAAATCATGTCGGGAAGTGAAAGGGTCACTGTGCTGGAAAAGGAGTGTGAAATGCGTTGGGAAGAATTGTTCTTGAGATGGAAGAAGGCAGTTCTGGAGGTTTTGCTGATATGCTTATCAAATGTCTGGTGTTGGTCAGAGATGACTCTAAGGTTGTGGATATGTGAAGAGGGTCAAAGGGGAGGCAGTAGTTGTATGACATAGTAGTAATGGGAGTGGAGTTTATGGAGGCGAGTGATGTGACCAAGAAGGAGGGTATAGAGGATGAAGAGGAGAGCAAGCACGAAACACGAAGGGTCGAGGGAGTGTCAATGTGGATGAACTATTGTCTGTTGGAGAGATAGAATCTGAACCAGAAGGAACTTTGAAAGAGCAGTCGGTAATGTTAAAGGAGGAGTCAGGGATGCATGGTTGATGGTGTCAAAGGCTGCAGTGACATCAAGGAGGATGAGGATGCTGAGGTGTTCACAGTCAGAGGAGAAACGAAAGTCATTATTAATTTTAAGGAGGGCTTTTGAATTAAATGATCATCTTTTATATCTGTCTTTGTTATTGCATCCCCTATTTCTCCTCTGTGTGCTCTCTTCAGGAAGATATTGTGCTTGTCCACATTTTTTGAGAGAACTGATTCTAGTGTGGGTTATACACTATTTCTTTGCTTGACCACAAGTTTGAGAAACTTCTGCTTACACATTTATGCATCAGTATTAACCCTTGTATGGTGTTCGGGTCTGTGGGACCCGTTTTCATTTTTTATCAAAAGAAAATTTATATAGTCAGTTA
>JBBBVU010000007.1:28356451-28388056 GCA_037177055.1 Atherinosoma microstoma
GTGTGTGTGTGTGTG
Organism: Atherinosoma microstoma; assembly: GCA_037177055.1. Lineage (NCBI taxonomy): Eukaryota > Metazoa > Chordata > Actinopteri > Atheriniformes > Atherinidae > Atherinosoma > Atherinosoma microstoma. The sequence continues at coordinate 28,356,467 of JBBBVU010000007.1, forward strand.
TGTGTGTGTGTGTGTGTGTGTGTGTGTGTGTGTGTGTGTGTGTGTGTGTGTGTGTGTTTAATTTCTAGGTTGAGATTTTAATGATCACATCTACACCCTACCCATTTCAATCAAACAGCCTTCTGGGGATCTTTACTCTTTTGATTTTTTTAAAAGGCTTACTCTTGACAATTTGTTTACTTAAAAGTGATCCACAAGAGAAGGCAAAACAACAAAGATTGTATTTACCCCCAGAGGCCACATCAATTGGCCATTGTCAAAGTCTAAGTAGATTTTATGTAAAACTCCAACCCATGCTGTTAGTATTGACCAAACGACAAAATGCTTGTTCATTTTTTCCCAATCCAATTAGAATTCTTGTGGCTTTTCTGACAGCTCATTTATATTTGTGAGTGAGGGCTCGATGCTGAATGGGTAATTGTGCATTTAGTGTGCGCTTGCTATTGTGTTCAGAATCACGTTACCTGAGTTTGTACAGCAGTGCAAACTGAATTGATTCAAATTTGAAATGAAGAAGGGGGTAACGGGATGGCCTATTGATTGTTTTCTATGATCAAATGAAGTCAATAGTGATTCACATAGCCTTCAGTGTGGTAGTCTGATTCCATTTTCTTTTCATCTGGTCCATTTAAACCACTGGTTTGTTGAAACTTTTGCTCTAATCTAGATTGGTGGACATGCAAAAAAACTTCCTTACTTTAATTTAAAAATCATGTCTCATTGGGATCCACATTCAAATTCCTGTGCAACAGCATTAAGCATCACTTCTAAAGTTGTACTAAGATAAGATGAAGATAACAATGTGTTTATTGTCATTGTATTACAATGAAATGAGAAGTGCTTCCTCAGAGACAATGCAAAACAGGGTTATATACATAAAAAGAGATAACACAGAAGAGATTAATACAATATAAATATGGTCAATATGGACAATTTGGTCCTCCCTCTCCCTCAAAAGAAAATCCCACACCGTTGACAAGAACCGAACTTGGTAAAACAGCTTTTTCATCATGCACCAAATGTCTGGAACGAACTTCAAGCCTCCTTAAATCTAGAATCACTCCCACCACTCAGTAATTTTAAAAATATTTTAAAATCAACCCTGAAAGAAAAATACAACTGTTTTTAACCTGCTGCTTTTTTTTTAGCTGTCTGTTTGTAGCTTGTTTACCATAGCTTGGTATTAAGTGTAAAGTTTTACCATTCTACTATGTGTTGTGTGTCAATTGTGGTGTAGTATGTGTGGCTTTGTCGTGTCTTGTTTATTCTATAACTTTCGACTGCCTGTCTTAGCCAGGACTCCCTATGAGAAGAGTTATTGTAACTCAATGGGACCTTTCCTGGTTAAATAAAGGTTAAATAAATGAATAAAAAATAAAGAGTGTCAATAAAAAATCCCTGAGATGCTGTGGAATGAATAAGAATAGATTAATACTGCAATAAATAATTAAAATAGTGACAGCATCTGAATAAAGCTGTGTAGTTGAAAGGTTAAATGAGATTAAATTAAGGATCATGCATCTGAATTTGCAGTTCTTATATCTCAAGGGAAGAAGCAGTTTTTAAGTATGTCTTGCTTTCTGAACTCCTGTCGTGCCTCCCTGATGGTAGGAGATCAAATAGTTCATGTTCTGGGTGTGATTTGTCCTTTATAGTGCGTCTTGCCTTGTTGAGACTGTGTGCAGGATATGTCCTCTAGAGAAGGCAGAGGACAGCTGATGATTTTCTTTGCTGTCCTTTTAAGAAATCGAAGGGCCTCCTGATCTCCAGCTGAGCAGCCATAACACCACACCGCGATGCAGCATGTCACTGTTCTCTGTGGTGGAGTGGTGAAAGGTCACCAGCAGATTCTTTCCATCCTGTTTTTCTGAAGCAGTCTTAAAAGGTGGAGCCTCTGCTGGGCTGTCCTTTAGTCTATTTTAATCTCCTTGTATGCAGGCTCATCTCTTTCATTGATGAGATCAACTACTGTTCTATCATCTATGAACTTAATTATCAAGATGGAGGAATGGATGGAGGTCATGGGTATACGGAGCATATAAGGGGCTCAGCACACAGCCATGCAGGGAACCAGTTCTGCACACGATGGTGGATGAGCTATAGGGACCGATCTTCACTATTTGGGGATAGCACTGCATTTTTTTGCAGGTGTGGAGGGCTAGATTGGGGAAATCTTCTGTGGCTCTGATTGTCCTATAAGTAAACTGATGCGGATCAAAGCTTTGGGAGGAAGGATGTGCTTTATATGCTGTGCCACAAAAGATGTCCTTGTCCAGTACTAGTATTTTACATTGAAGCCATTGAAAGATTTTTTCCAATAAAAATGACCATGAAAAATATAATTGAAATTAACATGATTTTTAAAGCTCTTCACAATTCTACAAAGTGAAGCATGAATTTTCAACGTTACACTGAGGCTGTATCCTATTATCACTCCGTCTCCCACTGATTTGCTGATTGGTGAGTAGAAACTGATTTATTCAAACGAGAACATTAAGATGCTATTATGTATTTTATCAGTGAATATTGAGAAACAGCTTCACAAGTGTGTCTCTGTATTGACATGTTAATAAGCCATGTGCTAATCATGTGTATTAAATGCAACTGTCCTAGTTGACTTTAAATAACAGATATCAGTAAGTTAAGTTTATTAAACAAAATGCCTTGATTTGGACTGATTTAATACTTCAGATTGGACATCCTTAATTTCTACTTAGTCACATACGTACATCCTTCCGTATTCCATCATCCTATTTTGGTCCTCATTTAAGAATTTGTGGCCAATTCAACTCTGATGATTCGTATGCCATCACATAGGAACACAAATGGACATTGAGTGAAACAAAAACAGTTATTTTACACATTTTTTAACTGCAACAATTACAGCTCTGGACAAATATTTATTTCATTTTCAGATGTCCTCCTCCATCATCCTATGTAGGAGCTTGATGAAATCCCATGGTTTTCCCTTAGAATAACCGGGTTTCCAGCTATGATCTCTCCCTATAAGTCGCTTGTGAACACAAACTTTAACATTCACAAAAAGAATCAGTTAAATCCACACTACACCTCTGGTACTAATGGTATGTACTCACAGTTAGTTCTAAACTTGGTGTTTCCAACCTCCAATCACTGCAGTAATTCACTTTCATACAACAGATTGATTCTTTAAGTCTCATTTTCCATGTTTTCCTAGAGTCATTGAATTTTCCTGCTTTCCTCACATTCATAATTCCTGTTTGTCCCACTGCGATCTCACCCACAAATGCTTAAGCTGGGAGTTAAAAGGAAATGGTTAGGGGTTAGAATCAATGTACATTTTAGGTGCAATGCTACAAAATCAGTGACAACAGGTTCATGACTTACATATTTTATAATTCATAGGTCAAGCGCCGCCGCTCCCACCAGGCTTATCACACACTGCGCGTAGGGCAGCACTTTATGTGAAATAATGTTGCACAATAAACCATGTGTTCATTTGTAATAAAGCATTTCAAGCTTTATGTATAACTAAAGTACAGTGTTTGTAGGCCAGATGTTTAAACATGCTTACTGTTTCGGTTGACTCTTTGTGACAATATAATCTGTTCATAAGGATGGGCTCAGTTATTCTATACTGAGAAATCACACTGGGACAGAGAAAATAAATTGCACCGATTTTTGTGTTTTGAATGAGTTAAGACACAACTTATATTAAGACTTAGGGTGTCACGTCTACCAAAACCTTTGTTCATGGTATGAAGGGGTAGGGCCCCCAAAACTTATTCTCCTTAGGGCCCCCGGGAGTCTAGAACCGGCTCTGCATAGGTCCCAGTTCCCTCCATTTCTTGGGAACACTCCTCGAGTTGCTGAGAGACATATTGCAGTTTTAACAAACAGTATGTGTTTTTGGAAATGTGGAGAAACTTACTTTTTACGAGTTTTCTTATGAGAATTGGCCGGTAAAACAAAATGCAGAAAGAAAAACAAAACATTATTTCCAGTTTTCCACCACAAACTCACCGTTTCATATATTTCAAATCAACGTCAACAATTTGTCGGTAATAGCACGTCTTCCAGTTGTCAGCTTCCACTTACAGAGCGCTGATAAATCAACACCGACAACAGAAAATGGCAGTTTGATCTTCATTCAAAAGGTTCCTTCCCCTTTGTTTGTCAACATGCCGTCTTGCTGTTCAGTCAGTCAGTCCTCCAGGTGTACAATGCCTGGTTGGTATCAAGACATGAGTGCCGGTGACAGTGATGGAGGGAAAAGGTCAGATGTGACAAAGTGGTTATGGAGTGGGAACACAAGGAGCGCTTTGACATTTCTGGCCAAATTTCATGAGCTGCATTTAAATCATTAGGAAGCAGGAGAAAATGATTCTAGGTGGTAGATTTAAGAAACAAACACTTAAACTTCACAGTAAGAATAGGCTGCACAAGAGGTCCAAAACAGCTTTTTTTAAGATCTAGTAATTATAATGAAGAGGGCACATGATGGGTAATGCTTTGGGAGTATTCAGGACTCTAAACAAGCACCAACATTAATTTTAAATTAAAGAACCACTTTCCATTCCCTAAATGTGAGGATGCACAGTCCAATATGCAACATATCAACATATCTGCCTTCCTGCACAAAGCTCACAATAATAATCACATTCAAGAGCAATACTTTAGTTAATCTGTAGTCTAATGACTGTTAAGTACTGAGCAGACTATAGAGGAAATTATAATTTGCTGTACTTAATGCATACATTCTGCTCGCTGTCAGAGCCAGATGACCCTTAAGGCTGATGATGTTGTTCAGCCTCCAGCTGCCAGGTCAGTGGGATTCACTTCCCTTGTCCAGCGCTGTGTCTTCCAAGTAGGGTGACATGAGCCATCCTTGGCCTCTGTCTCCCATGTTGCCACTTCGGGGTCCAAGCGAGGCCATTAAAGAATCAATTAACAGCCCCAATTAAAGAACGATGAAGCAGAGGGGAGAGGTTACACAGTATGAAGGGACTAAAAAGCTTTAGCTTTGGCTCCTTAGATGTCAGTGTCTGTAGGAAAGTGTAAATCAGCTGCTGGATAATCATGTTACTGCAAAGTGAGTCTCCCCATGTTTGTCTCTATTTCAGAAAAGTCAGATGAAAAAGCAAAATTCTTAACAATTGGAAACTAGCTTACATTGATTGTACACATATTATTTTTAATCAGAAGAAAGCAGCTTTCCAGTCTGAAGGTGGTACATTTCTTTGTATGATTCTGATCAGCTGTCAGGGATAAAATTGATTTTTTTTTTTTCATTTTAAGGTTTCACAGTGGAGCCAATGAGTTGCATGAATTCCTTTGCCAAAAGCTCAGTGTGAACAGAAAGTAGAAGACCTGCAAACACTGAGATGAGTATTGCTCCCACTGGACACCTTTTTGATCTTGTTCATCTCATCCTTCTTTTACCCCTCGCTATCTTTTCCACAGCTGCAGATTGCAGGCCAGCTAATGGTATCTTTACTGCTTCAAAGGGTCTCTTCACTTGATAATCACAGCTCGGAAAGCGTGGATGTAGCTTAACACACGCACACACTGAGCTAAGCTTGTTATGGTAACGCTGCTCCGGACCAGTGTCCTCATTAGATTTAATACCCTTAGGGTCTTTGTGTAAATGTATGGAGTCATGTCACGTATAGGAGATGTCAGGATCTCTGGATGAGAGTGAGTGCATGTGTTTGCAAGTTTCTAACTTCAACCCCCTTCCCCCTACAGGTCTACTGATCCTCTCCGAGAATGATAGATACAGCTTTACTGTGATGCTAATAAGGATGGATGGAAACAGAGTCAGCGACAGAAAAAGATGAGAGGGGGAAATATAAGTACCCTTCAATAGCACTGCAACTTAGAATGTAATTGTTCCCCTCTTGACTATCACTACTGGGTATCTAAGGTAGCGCAAACAGACTTACCCCAAGGCCAAACTCCCACTGAGTTTTAGAGTCGGCTTATGTAATACAATCTTGGGGTGAATGATGGGATTAGTGTGTGACTGTTTCTGTGTGAGACAGTAAGTGAGAGCAGAAAACGCGAAGGGGAGAGTGCTAAAACTGCCAAAGACAATCAGGTGCGCACACACAGACAAAAAAACACGCAATCCAGTGGCTATACCTCACTGGAAACTGTCTTCAGGCAGGATTATTAGACAGTCATTAATGCTACTGATGGGAATCTGTACTGAAACTGTAACACTGGCACAAACAACATGGAGAAAATCTGCAAATACTGGATGCCGAGGTCACGGGGCTGGGGCCTCCAGGGAATAGGTTGGATGAGGCCTTCCGCCTCGATCGCCACACATCTCAGCTGGATTAGGGTGCTTATAATGACAGAGTGTCAGCGTGCCATGTCTGGTTCCCCCGGAGCTAAGACATGTTCACCTAATTAAAACCTCTCTTTCCTTTTACCCTTCGGGAGACAAGGGTAGAGGAATGCAGAGACAGATAAGGTGATGGCGATGGAGTAAAGAGGAAAAAGATGAGTGCAACAACAGCTGCATAGGCCAGGCAAAAAGGGGAAGAATAGAGAAGATGAAGATGGGGAGCGGAAAATTTTGCTCAAACAATTCAAAACCGAATGATATAAAGAAATGTGCACATCTACAGAGAAGAAGAGAAAAGAAGACAGCTCGGCTCATTCAGAACTTTTTGCTGTATTTTTGGAGAATTCAAGCTGGAGAATTGTATCGGTGTGAAATGTTGTAAGAGAACAACGAAAAGGGAGACATTTTTTTTACTTTTAGTTGCCGGTTGTCTGAAAAAAGGATTTAAAAAACTTATTTGAACTTTTTTTGTCATTATAGCCTGAACACAGAGAGGAGGGGGGAAAATAAGGATAAAGGGGAGAGGCTATGGTCTGCATTGTGCACAGATATGATGAAGGGCAGATGAAAAATTAGCGTTAATAATTTTTCATTCTATTGTACTGAGTGCAGTTTATTTACATTAAAGATGCATATGATTAACCATAGGTTTGCAGAGGAATTTGTGGTATTTAACTCTCTTTTATTTAATTTTTACAGGAAAAGCTACCAGTGCAAAGAAAACATTACCTGTTGGGGAAAGTTATGTCTATTGTTGATTTTCCTATTAACTGCAAATAAAAACATTTTAATTAAAAGGAATAATTTAACACACGAGAAATGCACCCATGCACTTTAATCACTGGGAGTGAGTTCACAGAATTAACACCACTTGTTTATTGGCAGGATAAATCGAGCAGCTAACATGATCCATTTAGCTTAGTTTTCACCAGCCCAGTTACTGGAAACAAAGTGAAACAGCACGTTTTCAGTCTAAAAGGTGAAACAATCCACCTACTAATCTTTGTAAAGCTCAAAAACATGCAAGTCATGTCAACATTCACCATTTTTAATAACTATAATGCCCCAATAGAAAGCAAACAATCATAAACTGTTTTCTAACACCTGGGTGCTTAACACGTCGGGTCATTTTACACATTTTTAGAATGGAATTTTATTTCTTTTGTTTTTTCACATCATTTTATGTTGTATGATTTTAACAAAGGATGAACTGCCTTGAACTTTTACTCAAATTATAAGCAGTTTCTGGCTTATTTAATGAAGTAAAATGACACAAATTCAGCTAAAGTGGCATGGAATTTACACACAATGCTATAATATCACACGGAGACTATGCAATTAATCTAAATTCCTTAGAATTCAGGTTGTGAGAGTTGTCTTTTAAAGCAACACTACTGAACTTTGGCCGAGATTTGCTCTTTGGCACCTCCCAACAATGGCTAATTTGGCATCCATCTTGCATCCTGTTTCTTCTCTGAGCTCTCTCCAGCCAGTAAAAGTCAGTCTGATGTTGCCTTATCTCTTATCCTTTAATTTTCTCTCTTTCTTTTAAGGATAATGATAATGGATTAGATTTCTATATGACTTTTCAAGAAACCCAAAGTGCTTACAATGAATCCATTATTTATTCACTCCTAACTGGTGATGGTAAGCTGCATGTGTAGCCACTGCTGCCCAGACTGAGGGCAGACTGATGGGAATGTGGCAGCCAGTCTGCGCCAGCGGCTCCTATGACCACCACCAAACATTCATACACATCCATGCACCAACCATGCCGACACTGGAAGAAAGATGGGTGAAGCGTCTATCCTAAGGACACCATGACAGATTGACAGGAATGAAGCAGGATTCAAACCCCAACCTTCCAGTTATTGAACAACCTGCTCTACCGCCTGAGCCTCTTCCATTGATAATGTCCTCTTGGGTGTTTACCATGGTGCACATTCAAAATGGCGAGTGTGTTTATATTCAGTGGCCGGCTTGTGATGCGGTGCAGTAAAGCAAAACGCTACTGTCACATGATATCCTGGGATGGAAAAACAAGTCATGAGTGCAATTTTTCAGCCTCAGGATTCTGCAGGGCAACAACGGCTCCAGGAATGTACATAATAAATTAGAGATGCACCGATAACGATATCAGTATCGGTATTGGCCTGATACCATGTGCGTATACTTGTACTCTGTATTGATAAAAGTATTCCGATACCATACTCAATACCAGTATGATAGGATAAATAAAACTTGTTTGATTGTTAGACAGGGAATGTCATTTATTAATACTCGTATTGGTACTCAGTATTGCCAACTTATTAAGAAAGGATGTGTGGTTCACTAAAACCTAATGAGACTTTACAAAATTCTAACAGCAATAATGACCATAGTCACAATAATGTTCACATAAACAGTTTTGGTATTGGCAAAGATCGGTACCGGCAGATATCCAAATTTCTGATATCAGTATCGGATCGGAACCCCCAAAAAGTGGATCCATGCATCCCTATAATAAATGTCAGTGTACCATCAAAATGAGTCAGAGTTATAAGGTTGAAGAATTCTGTGGTGTTGCTCTAAGAACAAGATGTGACACAAATATTTTGACAAACTGAATCATGTTACAGATGTGGAAACAGAAAAGTTAAAACTAAAATCTATCTTCTGATCTTTTTCTACAGAAAAAAAAAACTGTTGCTGCTCAGATTTTCCTTGTTTGACACTGTATTGTGTTTGAGAGAGCTGGAGAGCTTTCAAGAAGAAACCCTGCATTTGTAGGAAAGTACACTGCTTATTTGGAAGATGATAGCAACAGCAATAATGGAGAACAAAATACACTAGAGGATGGGAGCACTAATGGAGTGTCCAAATGCAGTACAAGGGGGGATGCAGAGATTGTACAAAATGATCATGATGAGTGCCAGGACTCCACAGTGAGGCCTTTCCTTCTACCTGTGGCTTATAACAGTAGCTCCAAAGGCTTACTTTGCTGTAAATTAGCATTGGGTTTCTGGGCATGTAAAAAAAATGTCATGAAAATTACAATATTATTTCTAAAGGTTGGCCTTTATCCAATAAATGTTCTCTGACATGTTAAATTGGTTTGATATGTTCCAGCACAACTTATTAATTCATTGTTTGCGTTATCCTTCACACCTTTCCTCTTACCGAAATCTGTGTTTAATGTATTTTTCATTAGCGATCGTTGTGCTTTGGTATACAGAAAATACCCCTTAACTGGTTGTTCGGCTAGGTTGCCATGGTGAAGCCAGTGATTAAAGCTATTAAAACTGCAGGCGCAGGGTTAAATGGGAGCCTTGACTGCTCCTGCTGTCACAAATTAAACAGAAAGGGAGAGCTAGAGCGGGCGAGAGTGGTAAAGACATGAAAAGATGGAAATAGGAAAGAAAATCCTCCAAGACAATGAAAATAACAGAAAAAAAAAAAACTCAAGTGTGGGTGAGCGAAATGTGATTAGTTGCGCTCAAAGCAAAGGCAGGATCCTACCTGGCTCTTAATTGATTTCTTTTTACAGCAGATGAAATAAAAGGTTATGGTGCTCCAACAATAACTTTCCTATCTAAGCCCAGACAGGGGGCTTTATCACACTATAAAAGACAGAGGGCTCGTTCATCATCGCAGCGTGATGCGTACCACAGGAGCTACAGAAGAGAGAAATAAACGAAGAGAATGCGTTTTTTTTCTTTACAGTGCATGTTCTGCCGTCGTATTTTAGCAACGTGACATGTTAATTTAACTTCCTGCAGGCTCTGCTGTCTGAGAAACAGGGATCCAAAGCAGAATTCTCTTAATCAGGATAATGTCATTTCAACTCCTTCTTCAGATTACCAGTGGCAATCAATGCAAAAGCAATCACAGTGTAATCATTTGGTATAATGCTTTTAACAAACTGATTTGGAGGTGAAATTGTCGCAGGGATCCACAGTATCACAACCCAGAGTTTAACAAATATCACACTTACAGCTAAAGTGCAAAGATTAGTTTCTAAAAAAGAAATGAAAAAGACATAAAACACTGAATTTGACCCCATCTTTAGCAACCATGTTCATGCAAACCTATATTGTTTACTAGCTCTACATTGAGAGAAATGTGAGATAAGCCACATCAATGTAAATGTAATCTGCCCAGGAATCACTTGAAGACAAACTTCTTGAATACAATGTTGAAATTAAACACTGGCAACCAAATGAACTTAGTAAAGTATGTGAATATTTATTTATATAGCATATTTTACATAGAAATTAAGTGCACAAGGAAAATACAGGGACTGAGTGTTTCACATTGAAAGGCATAAAGACACTTACCACAACAAGGAGGGAAATTTGTGTTTGGTCCTTTATTCCCCACTAATCCTTGTTAGTGGTGTATTATTCCCCCTTTGGAAAGCCCGATTAGTCACCTTTACAATGCACCTGATTCAAATCAAATGGATCCAGCAGCTTCTTGTCAACTTCTTCACAATGACCCATGAATTTCAGTCAAGTGTATTGGAGCACAGAAACAACAACAAACACAGTTACTTGTGTTGCATGATCCTTACAAGTTACAAAGAATGTTAGTCATGTAGCTTCGTTCTTGTCCATTTAGAGATTTGCATGTAGGAGGACTTTCAAATCAATTCTTTTTTCTTTCTTTTTCTACTTGTCCAGCATTGTAGCAAGCAGAATGATGGTCTGGCTGCTGTGTTGTGCTGAGAAAATTTACTTTGCCAAGAGGGGCTTTATAGGTATAAAGCTTTTTTTCTTTTTATTTATTTTTGCTTATTTATTACTTAATTTATACAATATTGCTGGACCCGACCGGACGGGACAGAAAGAGGATATGAAGAGAACAGAAAATAACAGGAAAATTGAAAAAAAATAACATAAAATAACATAAAATAAAATAAAATGAATAAATGAAAAAAAGGAACAAAGGGGGAAAAAAGAGACAAAGAAACACCATATGGAAAACAATGCAATCCTACCAGAATCTGGACAACCTGCTACACTTGTATAGGCACAGAATATCTCACGTTCCCCGCAGGAAGACAAAGCTGACAACTGTCAGGAGCACCAATGAGAGATGAACAAGCTGAGGCAAACCATGTATCTTAACTTAAACTAGAGCAACAGAAACACACTCATAGAAAACTAACTGAAAGTATCCATTAGAAACAGGACAACACAGTGACTTTTTCAGCATGCAGAATATAGCTACGGAGTGGAGACGATTCATGGAATAGTGATCATGCAGATGATACTTCGCCTACACAAGAGTCAGAGGCAGGCCAGAGGTACCCCGAGACCCGGGCGATTGGCAGCCACCCCAGAGCACGGACCCCAGTCCCCCCACCACGGAGACAACCATGCGTCCACCCAGGAAGTGGCAGAGGGAGGCCCCAGCCAGAGCCGGGGACAGGCCCTGGCGGGCCAAGATCAGCAGCCGCCGGCCCTGCCAGGCGCCGGCCACCCAGGGTGGACAGAGCACAGGGCCCCACGAGCCCAAGAGCACCCCCCACCTCCAAGGGCAGAGGGCCCACACCACACCCAGGGGGGACCAGGCTCACCCAGACGGCCACCCGGGAGGGGCCAGTCTGCGCCCCAGTGCCCCAGCCGCGCATCCCGGGAAATCAATTCTGAAAGAGACAGAAAGCCAGCGTAGAACAGCTGAGACCGGAATGATGTGCACTCTTTTCTTGGTTCTGGTTTGTCGCCAGGCTGCAGAGTTATGAGAAAGTTCAAGTCTTGCAATAGTTTTACTTTGAAGGTCGGTAAAATAGTGCATTGAGACAAATAATAGGTTGTTCAGCCTCTTTTTTAATTATGATCCATTTTTGTTACATTTCTAAAGTGATATTTGGACTTATTTTGTATAATACCACCCAAGCCCAAAGTTAACGAGTAATATTTCTCCTTGGAGGCCAACTAATACACAAGCTGCTTGAAAGATATGATAGTCCAAAAAATTTTTAATTTACATTTACGCGTTTTTTTCACCCTTGTCAGGACAGTCTTCCTCTCCAACCAGGAGGCTGGAGGGGGGAAAAAGGAAAAAGAGCCACACAATGTGTGGAACTTTTAGAGGTCTGTCTATTAAATTCTGCTTGTTATGTTATCGTTCATCAAGGTAAGACTTATCAAGGCAGGCCAGTGTGACCCTCAAGCCACAAAGCTATGTAGTTACTTTCCTAACAGAGAAGCTAACAGTAATTTTTCTTTTGAGCACACTAAGCTATTTTCTTGACATTTCCAAGAGAAATGCTGCATGGACATAGTGTACTTAGAAAAAAATAAATCCCTCCAAACTGAATGATTTTCAATATTGTCTTATGTTTCACACTCATTTTAAAATGAATTGAAATCATTTTGTTCTCATCAGTCTATGCATAATACACAAGCAAAACAGGTTATGGATTCAGACTCTTTGTTAGGACTCTCACACTTCATCACGTCCATCAGTGGTGGTTAAAATGTTACTCCCTATTCCCTAATTGAAATCAATGGAAATACTTCAGAAATGCACACACTTTCTTACAAGACTTGCAAGACATGATTGTGTCGAGGGCACAGATCTAGGGAAGGATATGGAATCATTCAAAGTGCAAATGAGAAAAGCATTTGTAATCTTTATTAAATGTGACAGCAACTCAACCAAACCAAGTTATCAAAGATGAAAGGCCCTCATCAATAAGATAACCAATACACCAATACTCATTACGACTCACACGCAGAGTTCTTTTGAGGGTGTGAGACAACTTCACAGAAGGACAAGTGTCATCGCAGCACACCAATCAAGCTTTTAAGGCTGAGTGAGCTGTAAGAAGCCTGTCAGACATAGCTGTCTTTGAGAGTCATGTGACACCCCGCTGAGAATTTGTAAAAAAGTCTTCCAAGAGACTCTTCATGAGAAGCAAAATTTTCTAATGAGATGAAATAAAGACTTAGATATTTGGTCACAGTTCTCAGCAATGTGTGTGAGAGAAATAAGGCAGCGCACCCCATTAAGAGCATCCTCACAGTCAAACATGGAGATGGGAACATTATTCAGTGGGAAATTTTCTCAGGGAGATGGATAAGGATCAGGAAATAAACTATTAAAAACCTTAAGAAAGGTTTCCTTTTCAAGAAGACAAAACTGTCTAAGGATACAATCATGAGCAAATTGCTGTTTAATACCACCTTCTCGTGGCTGTCACACTTTTTTACATGAACAGGTACGCTGGCTTGGTTTAATGTTTGATCGAATTGTACACAGAGAGGATAATTTAAGAATTTTATTAGCTGTGCTTACTTTTACTACTTAATATTTCAACAAAATGGCTGGAAGTATACCAACGACTGGAAACAGGAGTGGCTTAACCATGAAAATCCCAGAGAGGCTCTGACATCCCTTTGAATCTTTGCCTTTTTCAGCTATTCTGTTGCAGATTTGCTGACGTGCTCGGGATCATTGTCCTGCTGCATGACAAAGTTTTAAACCAGGGTCAGATAGATTGACTTACTTCTGACTTGAGAATACTTTGGTATTTGGAAGAGTTCGTGGTAGCTACTTTTACAAGGACAAACATATCATCTTTCTGATTGAAATCAGTCTAATCAGAGATTCCAGTTGACATGTTTATGCTGGATAAAGTGATCTGATCATATGTATTTACATGATGGATGGATTCAAAACTATCGTAATGCTTTTGATGTGCAATACCTACTAGTTTGGAAGAAGTGTTTTCTTTTTTGTTATTTTAAACCTTTTGAACATCACTATGCTGGAAAATCCGTTTTACTCTTTCATTTTCTAAGAAAAAAGTTGAATCCGCCACAGTCCTGTTCTGTTTTGCTGCCGCCATTTTTCAACTCGTCCCTGAAAGTTGTTGCATCACATATAACCTCCACATGGTTCAAGCATGCGCAGAAACAACATCCACCACTGAAACGATGGGAAAGTGCACATATAGTTATTTTTTCCTGCTGATTCGATGAAATGATTAAAACCACCCCTCCTGATCGGAGTGATCAGCTGACATGTTTACACGATGCATTTTTATTCTGATTGGACGTTCAATCGGTTCAAAAGTGTTAGATGTAAAGGTAGGTACTGACTGGGAGGTTCCAGCTCCTGTTAGAAAGTATTGTGCAAAGATATAATTAGCTTTGAAATGAAAGACATATTAGATCTGCAAATCAGTGTAACAAATGGACAAATTGATATTTTTGTTTAATCAGGCTTTTCAACATTGGAATTAACTCAGATCACTGCTGTGATCTGCAAAACACTAACCATGTTTCCTAAGGCATAAGTCACCTTTACAGTGAGGTGTAGATTGTGAGTATCGTGCATCTATGAAATGAGCAACATATATCTGTTTGGACCACAATAAAGACTGTGTTTACTCACAAAGACAACTAACTTTGCTAAAGTTGAATATTTTGGATGTGCTACTAATTGCAACAACCAGGGAAAAGATCATTAAAGGTTGTAACCTACACCAAGAAATTATTTGGAAGCTGCAGGTCTGACTACAAAAACAACCTTTTTTATGTATTTGTATAGCATGTAAAATGTTTAGGTAAATGACTGGAAAGTAGCTGATCACTAAGATGAAGGAGCCAGCTTCTCTTTGTGACAAAGACAACGTACGCAGGTATTTTTACAATACCAGGAATTTATAGAAAGTAACTCATTTCTAACTGAAACATATTCATCATGTTAAAAGCTTACAGTCCAGCATTGTTATGACCAACATTATGATGAGCTTACTGCAGGAATTTGATTTTACAATCCCAATTCCAAAATAGTTGGGACATTGTGTAAAATGTATTTAAAAAACAGAATACAATGATTTGCAAATCTTATAAACCTTCATTTTTATATAGAATAGAAAACAAACATCAAATCAAATGCTGAAACTGACACATTTTACCATTTCCTGGAAGATATGAACTTATTTTGAATTTGAAGGCAGCAACACATCTCAGAAAGTTGCAAAACGGTGAGGAGTGGAAGTGAAGAGACCAGTTGCTGGAGTTTTAGAAGATGAATGTTGTCCCATTTTTGTCAGATGCAGGACTTTAGCTGCTCAACAGTCCCAGGCCTTCATTACTGGATTTTTTTGTTTCATGACGTTCCAAATGTATATTAGTGAAAGGTCTGGCCTGCGGGTAGGCCAGTTTAGCACCCAGACAACTCTTATTTTTGCGATGGATGCAGTATGTTGTTTAGCATCATCTTGCTGAAATCTACAAAGCCTTACCTGATAGTGACATTGTTGGTATATGTTGCTTTAAAAACTTTATTTACTTTTCACAGATGTGGGAGCTGCCCATACCACAGGGCAATAATGCCAGCCTGAGATGCAGGCTTTTGAACTGTCTACTGATAACAAGCTACATGGCCCCTTTCCTCTTTAGTCCACTGGACACAGTGTCCAGCTTTTTCAATTTTTAATTAATCTGACCACAGAACAGTTTTCCACTTTCCCTTAGACCATTTTAACTAAGCTTTGGTGCAGAGAAGAGGAAGGCTGCATTTCTGGATCATGTTTACATGCATGACAGAGCTTTAACCTACATTTGTGACAGTGATTTCAGGAAGTGTTCCTTGAGAACATGTAGTGACTTCCAGTAAAGAATCATGTCAGTTTTTAATGCTGTGCTGGGCCAGAAGATCAAAAGCATTCAGTTTTGATCTTTGCCCTTGTTCCATGCATACAGGGATTCCTCTTGAATCTCTGAATCTTTTGATAATATTACACAATGTAGATGGTCGGATCTTCACTTTTTCACAGTTCCACATTAAGTAAGATTTTCCTGAAATTGTTCCACAATCTTTAGACGCAGTTTGACGCAGATTGAGGAACCCTCTTCCCATCTCTGCCTCTCAGAAGTGCTCCTTTTATTTCCAATCATGTTACTGATGTATTGCCTATTAACCTCATTCTCAAATGCTCCTGTATATTATTTAATAAACTCATGACTGACAGAGGGGACTGTCCGTTTTACTCCTTATTTATACATTTATTTGAAAGCTACTCAATTTTCTTTGCAAATTCAGATGAAAATGAATATTACAAAAATATGTTAAATCAGCTTTTGAAATGCATGAATTGTATCTGTTTAATTATAGGCAGCTAAAATCTAAGTACCTGGTTCCTGAAGGGCAGCCCTTATCAGAACCAAAACACTTTAATTCAGAGTTCACTTTGTATCAGCATTAATAATCAAATGAATAGGCACGATAAGATCCTGTCACATAGCTGCCTTGCTGGATAATAGCATTCAAAGCAAAGCTTGCTGAATATTTTATTTTTATTTGATTCATTTTTAACCTCAGGGCTTTTCCTTCTAACTAGATATTTCAACAAAGGTATATTAGTACACTCATTGGCATTGTATGAGACCTTTTTCTTTCTTTTCTTTACCAGGCCACATGCCCCGGTATTGACCCGTTGTGCTTCAGTAAAACAAGCTATTATTAAATTATTGATAAGGATTCATAATGATAAAGAATATTATCTATCTAATCGGCAATATCAAAGCAAAACCATTTAGCTCAAAGTACTCTACAACCTGAGATTCACACCAGAATGTGCATGCATGCACACACAGGTTTTTAAATGAAATGTTTACGTTTGTTGCTGTATTCTAAATAATTTATTCAAGTCATGAATTAATTGTTTGTTTTGGACTTTTTAATTAATTATTCTCATTATTGTTTATTGCAGAAGAATCTCATTGTGTCATATTATATTAGTTTAAGTCAGATTTAGATTATTTTAGCATATGGAGAGATGACAGACTTATACGTCCATAAAACCATGTTAGAAATATTCATATATTTTAGAATGAATACATCTATATTTATCTTCAGTTTTTTTTAAATATAATTTAAAACTTTATATTTATGCAGCATATATTCATGAAGAAAGTGGTTAGAGCCACAGAGGGCCTTGAGAGCTTTATACATATTGAAACACTCATCTTAACTTTAAGATCTGAGTACATATTGCTCCTATTCATGAGATACAAGTAAAAGGAACAAGAAAAAAAAACACGTTTCAGCCCGATAAGTTACACGTCAGTGCAGGCTGACCTGACTTATGTTTGTATCAAGGGACTGGAGGTATAACTCTGCTCCACATAGCGAGTGCACATGAAAACAAGTGAAGGGTTTTGCTGCCCCCATTGAATCAACCTACGCTTCTCTGATCTGAGATGGACCAGGTGTATGGAGACCTGCGCGGCCTTTGAGCGTGTGTGTGTGTGTCTGTCTGTGTCTGTGTGTGTCAGAAACTGAGAGGGAGGGAGATGAGAGGTAGGCCGCTGGATGCGGGAGCTGTTGATTGTGTGTGAGAGCTCAGAGAAAGGGTGCAGAGAGCATCTATCTGTATCATTCACTCTAAAAGCCTAGAGAAATGGAAAGGATAGATGGGAGGACAAGTAGAAGTCAATAAAGAGGTGGTGGGGATGGAGAGAGGGGAGATGAGAGTAGTTCCACATGAAGATGACTGAAAGTCATCCCAGGGAGGGAGAAAGAGAGGTGTGTGGGGGGATGAGTGAGAAGACAGAGACCAGAACAACGGTGGCAGAAAGAAAGCTAGGTATACAGGGGTAGAATAACGTGTTAAGAGAAGAATTTAGTAAGGAGGAGTGGCAGAAAAGGTGAGGCGGAGAAAAGAGATGAGTACCAGAAGCTAGCAGAGGATAAGGCAAAAAGATCTACACTTATAGTGTGTAGAAATGTGGAGTTGTTACCCTGGAAAGCCGAGGTAACATTTAACAAAAACAATTCATTTCTGCAGCTAGCAAAGAAAAGAGGATTTTATATTCAAGATCCCACTTTGTGTAAGAAATACAGAGCTACTCTCAGCCGGGAAATACAGAGTATTGCCTTTTTAGTATAACATACTTCAGTGTTGTCTGTGCAGAGTCTGATAGGCTTCAGTGTTTGTACAGTCCTCAGATAGCCTGATGTTACACCTTTGAATTATTACTCACTTAGATTTTTTTTCCCTTCTGCCTATCACTTTGCACAGCATGACAAAGACATGGAGAAGTCAGACATTGGTTTCCACTATCAGGCAACGGAGAGTTTCCCTCCTCGTGATTCGTGTTTAATGATGAAGATTTGAGAGCGAAGATTCGATTGCTGTACACAGTACTTCAGACTAGACAGTTATGAAGTGCAGAATAAAGCAGTAACAGCACAAGCCCGCTGCTTTCTCTGCATCGCGGTGGATATTTTAAGGTAGAACAAGCAGCCACAGAGACAACAACAGCTCACAGGCAAGACTAAAAAAGAACATTTTAGCCACCAAGCAAAAAGGAAATGACCATGAACATTATCCATCTGCTAAAACGCACTGAAGGTTGATCCATCCAGAAAGGGCCCTACAGATAGTTCAGAGGTCTGAGAGTAAATCCTCAAATTTGTGCTGTGCTAAATGGAGCATTATGCAATGTTTGGCGTCGCTAACTGAGGGCTTTTACTGAACATCTTGTCCTGTTGCTAATCCTGCCAAAAGCAACCAGCCAGTGAGAGAAACAAACTCTGACCCTCAAAACACGCTAACTCTCACAGAGATTTGGGAATACGCACACATATGCAAGCACTGTTAAATGTGCTTTTACCATAAATAAGCTCAATCAGACAGAAACACTAAGAACATGCACACACACAGCAAAGTAACTCAGACTCATTCAGAATGTCAGATAGCTCTATGTTTAAAGACTTTAAAAACATCTCTAGCCAAAAAAATCTATATTTCGACTTGACAGGGTATCTTTTCTTACTCATTCCAACTTTTAGCTGGATTTTCATACAATTGATTAAAAAGAATGACTAAGTTTACAAAAATATACTATCTTCCCCATTTATAGTCATTTTCATTTTTTCCCACAAATTCAATTAAGTCCCAGAAAGTAAAGCATACACATCTCTCTCTTTTTTCTTGTCCTTTTACATACGATACAGCATGATTTCTATTCATTACAGTAAATCCCCATGTTGCAACATCCAGGAGAAGCTGGTGTGTTAATGGATAATAAATCTATATTTAAGGATATAGGCAAGCGGAAATCCAATTTATGTCAAGGCTCTCTACCCGATCCCCACTTTTATCCCCACATGCGCCTGGCTGCAGGAGTAATCGGCTTTGTGTAATAAAATGATGATGATGACTTTATCTGACATTTGTAAAAGGAGGAGCCCCAGATTTCTGTAGGTCTACATTATCAGCCTCTATCCAGTAAATTAATCCTCGCATGGAGTGAGACAGAGTGAAAATGTTGTTCACGGGAGTAAACATAGAGGTTATATTGAGGTGAACAGAAGGAATGTGTTTGCAGAGAGTGGTGTTTGCTTTGTGTGTGTGTGTGTGTCTTTTTCTCTCTTTTTGCTCTATGTGTACATGTATGATAGCTTTACATGCTCTCGCCTTGTTCTCTGAGATCCTTGGCCTTACTTCTTTCACCTGCGATGTGAAGGAGGATGATTACATTCCAAGGGGTCAACTTTATCTCCATGGAGATACCTGGAGGCAGAGTCGCCGCATGCCAACAAGCAAGGCAGGGGCCCCGAACAAGAAGGGGGGCCTCAGAGGGCTGATCAAGAGGGCTAGATTACAGAGCAGCAACAATAAGGAGAGTTATGACCGCAATGACCCCATCGGCTCTATGCAGTACTCCCAAAATGGGCCCCACCCTCGCGCTTGCTCTGGCAGTCGCAGCAAGTAACGTCTTACCAAAACAAGTGAGCCGCAGTCGTTCAAAATGAGGAGAGCGTATCCATCTGGCAGTGAAAAATGAAAGAAAAGAAACAGAGGAGCAGAAAAGACTCAAAGAAAGTGGTAAGCAGCACAGATAATACAGTTACTTACAGCTCAGCTCTATTCTGCTCCTGTTGAGTAAAAAACACCTGCAATCAACTTGTTCACTTTGCTAGCAGGCTAAAAACAGCTAACTTGGACTTTTTTCTGTTGCTATCAAATGAAACATATGTCCAGCTAAACTTAACTGTCAAGCTAAGAATGCTAAGAAATTTAGATGATGTAAGGTGCATGGATGGAAGTTATTGTATAATGTGCACCACTAGATTATTTGAATATTACTTTATTATGTGATAAGCAGACTTTATGCTTCTTCACACTGTATTTATGTAATGTATCATGTTGTAAATGTAAACCGAACCTCGTGACACAATAAAGTCTTTAGTTTAATATTCTGCATTTTTACTATGTTAAATAATTTAGCCACAAATTTAACTTAAAAAATTATTAAGTTTTTGTAGAAAAACAGTGTAGCTCAATGAGGCCCCTGTGTATTTTTGCCTAGGGCCCCAAAGGACTCTATAATCACCTCTGCCTGGAGGAACACTGATATCAGAGATACATGGAGAACACCTCTCTATTGCCTGTTGTAGTGAGCCAGAGGAGAAAGACAGCAGAAACAGATAATGAGATGTAACTAGATAGCTGCGAGAATTCCTCCGTAAAGCCGTGTTTTCAGATGATTTTCAGCTGATTAGGCCTAACCATCAAATGAACACACATCACGGTCTTTCGTTTCAGTGGCTTCAAAACACATCAAATCTTTACCCATGACATGTTTCTTCTTTTGCTCCAAATCCTCTGCCTCCTATATACCAGTCGATTTCATGGTATAGACTTCTCCAGCTCTTCCGTGAGAGCTAGATTAAATTAATGTAGCTGGGAGTTAAGTGGCCCCTCAGGGGTTAAGGTCTGTCATGTCAGATGGATCTGTTTGTGTGAAAAAAACAGGAGCACCCCACACTGTGCTGCAGAGGAGGAAGAGATGCCTGAGAGCCCATCTAAGTATTCTCATCACAAGGCTACATAGTGCCGAGGAATTTCATCTTAGAACCTTCAAGCTTCATACAAAGAGATATAAGAGTTGAGATGAAATTCACAACCTGCTCCAAGCGCCGCGAGTTATATCACCTTATTTTGTTCAAGTGTCACGTCATGTCAAGCACGTCTTAAAACGAAAAGAAATAGCAAATGTGCATACTGAGCATGGCTGTAAATGATTCCCCATGGTGGCATGCATTTATATGCGGAATATGGGCCTTATATTTAAACATCTAGCAGAGTAATGCTTGAAACAATGTGACACGCTAAGAGGAAGAATCAATTTTGCTTTCCTTTTTATTCTATTTTTTTGCATAAACGGTGGCTACTGTCTGTGGCAAATTAAACAGAGTGTGATGCAACAGCTTCTGAAAACAGCTATGTTATCTTCTTGGACCAGGCTAATTGTTGAATGCTTTTCTGCAAGGATTTCAAAGATGACTTGTTTGTGAACCCCTGTATGACATACCGATCTTTTTTGCTCTTAAAGCAGATCCAGAAGCAGCCATCTGAATAAAAAGCCTGTCACACAGCTAGACAGAGACGCCAGTGAAATTTTAAGGAGCATGCACCCATGTGTTGTCTGCAGGATTTGCAAGGATAGCACAGCCATTTGAAAGAAAAAAACACATATAGATATATAGCAAATCAAAAGTAATTGTCTAAACTTGCCACACTGTGTATACTGAACACATACAAAATCTCTGTATTTTGTTCCACAACAGCTTCTTCAGGAACGCGCTGCTGCTGGCTGCATGACTCAATGGTTAGCAATGGCTATGTCCTCATGCACAGCAGTATTTCAACTTTTGACCTCAATCTAAATATGAGTTGCAGCCAGGGTAACTCCATTCATGATTCAGTATACATGTTACAGACCACAGCCTTCTTAATGACTTAACACCCACATTGCATCCTCCTACGCCACTGCAGGCCAAAGTCTACATTACCTCCATATCCGTCAAACGTGGAGTATTTCCCTACTTTAATTCCTCCCACACACCTAAAATGTGTCTTCTGTTTACCACAGCCTTCCTGGCTTGTACTGAACTCCACCGGAGCCAGATCTTGGCAGAAACAAACAACCTGATCTATGAAAAGTGACAGTGTTTTTTTGGGGTTTTTTTAAGAATAAATCCCAAAGTTGCTCATAACAAGCAGGCCTGGGAACTCGGGACTCTCATGGATGCAGTTTGCTTCAAAAGATGCTGAGAAAACTTTGCCAGGATGTAATGGTATGACTACATGTGTATTGGGACTAAGATTGAAATAAATTGGTTTCATAGGCAAATGTTGCTTCTGTCATAACATAAATGGCCTAGGTTGGAGCTTTCTGATTGGTTGGGGCCTTTCCATTTGTAATTTCCCTGGGTTTTACAGTTTCTTCCCAAAGCCAAGAGACTTGCATTTTAAGTTAACTGATGGTTCTATGTAAAAACAAATTGGCTGTGGGGGTGTAAGCATGCACAGTAGTCTGTCTCTTCTTTGTGTTAGTCCTGTGAAGGACTGACAACGCGTCCATGGAGTAGCCTGTGTTTTGCCCGGTGTCCGCTTGGACAGGCTCCAGCAACCTGTGACCCTGTGCAGTGTAGATAATGGATGAGTGGAGAAAGACACTGCACTTGTGACTTACTGGCAGCTGCCCTTGTAGCAGATATTGGATTTAGAAAGAGAGATAGTCAGATAAATAACTACATGACGCAATGGGAGGTCTGGATGAGAGCCACTAAAAACATGTATTCTCACTTCTATTTGTTTGCATCTATAGGATAAAATCTGTAGCCCAAAGGTAACAATGGATCAAATTAACTTTGTTTTGAGTCAACATCCATCTCTGGAGTTCTTCCCAGCTGGACACTGCCTTTTCGGGTGATTTTAAAAAAACCTTTTTGGTAAACCCACAGAACCAACATGCTCGACCCACTCTATCTTTTGACTGTGCAGAAGCACAACTAAAAATGAGAACACATGGAAAAATAGCAAAATCAACTTAATATCAAATCATCAAAATGTGAAACATGATTCAGATCCACAAGATTCATTGCAATCAAATTTCAGACTTGCCTATTTTCCTTGTTTTCCAGTCACAATGAGCTCTGTGTTGCACCATAACCCCAAACCTCAGTAAGTGAGCATTAATAGTCATTTAAAATCAACAGGATTAACCTTGTCCTCAGGTATTAGATTGCATTGGTGCACCCATACTTCCATTCTCCTTCAAATCCTTGAAAACCACTTTCTGGAGGCAGGTAAGTAATTACAGCATGCTGCAGATAGCGTGCTTAACCTTCATTTTCTTCAGTAACACTTTACAATAATGGTACAATTCACATACTTAACTACTGCTTAACTCATGATGAATTAATGCATTATGTAATGCATGATCTATCATTAATTACTGCTGCTCATCATGAACTAATAATGATCTTAATGTGAATTTAGTTGATTACTTCACAATGGATGAGCATTAGTTCATTGTTAATTCATTGATATGTCAACAAATTTGCCAGTTTCCAGCAAAATCTATTGTTTGCTACTGAGGCTGCCACACAGCCTCATCATTACTTAACCATGTTGGCTCTGACATATGCTCCTAAAAGTAAGCTCATACAGTAATTAATGATATATCATGCATTACATAATGCATTAATTCATCATGAGTTAAGCATTAGTTAAGTATTTGATTTGTACCATTATTGTAAAGTCTTACCATTTCTTCTTTCTTCAAGATACTCCAAAACCAGAAGGGCTACAGGCTTGAACCTAATGCGTCAAATAGTCTGAGATAATGTTGAGGTCAACTTCTTACTTTCTACTTTGAGACGTAGTCCCTAATTTATGGATGAATCTAGCCTCATTAATACCATCCTCCTTGTTATTTTCTCTCTACAATTCACACTCAAACTCACACATTAAAAGACTGATATCATTATTAGTAATTATGCATAGATATACACAAGGGTACAAAGGATTTTGGTGCTGTTATTTTGAATATCTGCCAGCCTGTATCCATAATTTTGGATGAGTTTCTCTATCGTCTCTTTTTCTCTCTGTGCTGCATTTTATTCCTGTTTTTTTTTCTGTCCATTTACTCTCCTCACAAGGGTAAATCAAGGCAAGGCCACTCACTTATTGAATTAACAGCTATCGGGAAGCATTAGGCAGAGGTTTCCCCTGCCTGATTTTCCACTCAATACTGTGGCATTAGGGACAGCACAGAGAGGCAGAGGCTACGGCTTGTGGTGTACTTGCTTGGTCAAATCAAGCAACATGGAAAGCCAAGGTTGGGGCTGGGACTGTAATTAGACATGTGGACCCCGATGAAGTGTCATATTCAGGATGATGCGTGTAAGAGAGCCAGGGTATGCTGCAGAGCTGTGTTCAATCCTCAGAGAAAGGGCAGAATTCATAAAATCCAAGCCTGCCTGTGGATACAGTGAAGAAGGCGCAGTATGGCTGTACTAAGGGCACACATATAGGCACACGAACACACCATGGTTCAGGGCAAGGCCTCTTCTTTAATAGAGTCTCATAAAGCCTTGTCTCCATGGCAACTACCACCTCATTAGAAAGTCACTGGTGGTGGCCAATGCTCATGCACTTTTTTTGTGGCTTTTATTCTTCCATTGTGTCCTTTGTTCCCCCTCTCTTTTTCTTTTACATAATTGCAGCTTGAATGCATTTTTCTCCTAAATAGGATTGTTACAATAAATAATCACTAGTAAGGCCACTAATGTGACAATGAGAAAGAAAAAGACAAAGGTTAGACATATGAAATTCTTTCATCCTTTGCTTTAATCAAAGCATATTTCACCTTACCCATCATTTCATTATAAATTAGACACATTAAAGAGCACACAAAAAGCTAATGGTCCGCACCCTATCATTTAAACTCAAGCTGTGTAATTTATTTTAAAATTTGGAGTGGGTTTCACGCTGACAAAATGTGCAATACAAAGGCTGAGATTATAAAGATGCATTTGTTCACATATTAGAAAAGGTTGAAAAAAAATCCCACCTCATAACCTTTAAATGTTCTTTTGTTGGCAGTGTGTCCGCTGTGACTAAATGAACTGGCAGTAGTGGGAGTCCACAAGAGACTGTGTCCTTGACACCCCAGTGGGATTCCTGCACTTACCCAGAAAAAGATCTGTTCTGGAGGATCTAGAAATGTGTTGACTGTGGGGACATCTTTTCATTCATTTATTTATTTATTTTTTATTAACAGATGTTCCCAAAGTCAAACATTTTGAAATCCTACACAGATGGCCTTGAAGGTGACTACATATAGTACACAGCAAGGAGCTTATTTAACTATTGTTTTTAAACCACTAGAGTCAAATGTGACCATTTTGCCAAAACAGGAAGCGTCTCTGAGCTAAACACAAGGAGACATGAATAGATACAGACTAACTGGTCATTCTCATATAGAATTATGTTTGTTTGCATCACAGCTAAATAGGAATCACAATTAAGACAACAACAAAGAGGAATCTTATTTGCCTGAATGTGAAATTGAGAGAGTAAATAGAAATCTGTTTTACTCTTTAGTGGTTTTGCTTGTGGAATCATGAACAGAACAGAAAGCATTCGGCTCGGTGAGTTAGGAGCAAAGCACCTTATACTGTTGTACGGTTGTCGGCTTGTCCCAGAAAATCTAAACAATCTCTAAATATTTGTTCTTAAAGTAGAATTAGCAAGGTCATCCAACAATCAGCTGAGTAGCCATCCTTGCATGACTGCAATGCACAGCTGTGAAAAATCTAAAAAGGAAAACTTTCAACTAAAACACGAGCTGTCGGCGTCTTGTTGCAAATTGCAATTTGCCAACAGAAATTGGACAATTTGCATTAAACAAACCAAGGACTTCTCAGGTTCATGACAAAGTATTCATACGATTATTGTATGCAACTTAAAGCAACACTTTTAATCTAAAGTCTGTACTCCATGAGCTATTTGAGCTAATGAACCAAGTCATATTCAACAATTCTTCCACTGTGAGACTTTTGGAAAGAAAACAAAATCCATATAAAACGTCACCACTGACAACAATGATGTACCACCTCTTGCTCACCTGTTCTCCATCTGTACTTCAGCAAAGTATTGGTGTTCCAGTGTACCAATAACTTAATGTAATTTGATAAACCTTTGTTTCCCAAGGTACGTGCGTTTCTCTCAGTTCTTTGTCTTTTATCTATTTATGCATCAAATCAAAAGGGACAGTGAACCACATTTAGGGAGTGGAAAGTGTATCCTGAAGAATTTAATAGGAAAAGAGATTTTGATGGATTACAGACCTTCTCCACATCTGAGACATTTTCAGAATGATAAATCACAAAGGCCTTTTATACTCTCTTTCTTTCCATTTCCCTGTCTCTCTCTCCCTTTCCCTCTGCCTCCTTTCCTTCTCATCTCATGAGCCTTGGCTTTCAATTGTAAGAGATTACAGGAGCATAGCCGGACTGTGGCCCGTCGAGGATCTTTTATTAATATTTATATGCATATGAAACAAGCCAATTCTAAGCTGTCTGTGAGCAGCTGAACCCTGCAGCCCCATTGTGTATGTATATATATATATATATGCGGGAATCAGTGCGTGTTGTATGAATGTGCAGTATGTGTGTGTGCTGTTTAGTGCTTGTGTTTGTGTGCCTGCACCAATCGCTTAACCCTGCTCTGTCCCAGACCACCTGAGCCACCAGTTCCATATCAGAGACCATGAGTGGTGTTTCCCCACCAGGATTTCATCGTTAGCAGGACTTGTGGCTCACCGTCTTCAAGGTTAAAAAAGACTCTGGGAGCAGAAATGTGTAACAGTGGGGGCTCTAAACCTGCAAACAAGTGTGGAGCCTGACAGTCAAGGCTATCGAGGAGCTGATATCCCACCGGTGGAGGGAGCAGGAGGAGTCTAATCCTTCATACATAATAGATAACCAAATCCTCTAAAACACAGAGACACTAGCTGCCTGCACCACGGAGGCCCTGCCACTGCTAACAGATCAGACGTCAGCCCCCCCCCCCACACACACACACACACACACACACACACACACCTCCTCACCGCCCTCATTAATACTCAATTACAACAGAAGTCCTTCAGGCTGACACCATTGTCTCCTCCTCGAAAGCTGGCCTTCATCAGGAGAACAGGTACAGCTGGCGTCCATGCACGTCGTACACCAAGGTAAAACCATAATATCTTTTTCATTTCCATTAAATAGAGAGAGATGCTCAGAGTAACATCGCCACTTACCTCAACCACTCTGGATTTGTCTGTCAGAAGCAAAACAGACATGCAGTGAATAGATCTGCGAGAACTATGTGTTTATGCTTGCATCCCGTTGGAGTGGCATTATCAGGGGAAGAGGATAAACATAAAACAGGTTTTAATTTACTCCATGAGCTCTTTGCCTCATTTACGCAGCACATTTTAAGGTAAGTTGATGCTGCGTGCAGGTAAGTGTTCTTTTTAAAGAGTGTTGTTTATGTGCAATGTTAAAGCTGACATCTGAGTAAGGGCCTTTTAATAAAGAAATGTTGAGGAACTCAGGACTTATTTATTTTCAGCTGTTTATTGTATTCATTTACTTCCTTTTTTCCTTGTTACAACTCATCTTGCCATATGTTACATGTGAAATAGATGTCATCTGTGTGTTGTATTTGTAAAGGCAATTTCTTTTTTTTCTTTATCTGTTTTTATGTTTGCGTGTAAGACAGCGATTTCACTGAAACGTACAAATAATCTTACATAATTTTTGCCTTTTCTTCTTTTGTTTTTCCTTTTACGATTCCAGTTTCCATCTCCAACCCTGACCCTCCTATTGAGCCATTCTAAAGTAATGAAATCCCTCCTCTCTCGGGTTTTCATCACCACTCTGAATGTGAATATGTATCTGGGAATCAGACACACAGAGTGGAAGATGTCACTAACATTACATCCAGGAGTAGAATTAACCACTAAGGAATAAAGCACTGCAGCTGTTGTTCCAATTAGCAAATCCCAGCATGACGTCCGGGCTTTTCCTCTCCTCCCTTCTCTACATCCCTTTACATTATCCCATTACGCCCAGCTTCCTCATCCCTCGTGTCCCTTTCTTTTCTCCTATTTTCTCCTTTTTGTTGTAAACTTCAGCTCTCTTCCTCCTCTGTAGGCAACATTTTTAAGATAGAATTAACCAAGTGCGAAAGTTCTCTGTGCCTTCAATTGTGTGAAACCAAAAGCTTTTTTTTTTCTTTCTTCCCCTTCCGCCTCCTCTTTTTTCTTTTAACATCTCTTTGTCTGGGTACCACTCCCAAGGGGGCGGGGTCCCAGTGGGCTCCTGGTGTGATCTGTGGGTGTTTAGCTGTTAATCTGTCAGACTAATTCTATGGACAAACACTGCGACAATGTATAATTCCCAGTCCACAAGGAGAAAGGACATGGGGGCCATAGGCCAGCCTAGAGACTGATGAGCCACACTAGCATAATTAAGGCCAGCACCTCCCTCGGGACGAGCCTGCACGTCCTTGTCTTTCTCCCTATCTCTCTGTCTATCTCTCCATGTACACTATCTACTTCTGTTCTATCTATCTCTCCTCTCCTTGTTTTTATCTTACATTTCATTGTATTGTGTCTCCGGTGGTGGCAGGATGAAACATATTTCATGCTCCTCTCGACTGATTAGTGCAAATAACAGAAGGTGGACGGTTGGCGGGTGGTGGGAGGGATGGGGGACTGAAACAAGAAATAGGAAGTTTTGGATCTATTAAGTGAGCAGGAGTATTTATGTTTAGTAGTTATTAAGGGGTATTTAGTGCTTCCCACCAAACTAATTACATGTTTGATAGCTTTTTTTTTGCACAACAGTGAAGGTATTTCTTTTAAGAGGCTCCGAGCTGCTAAGGCCACTTCTTTACACATCGTGGCCGTCAATTCCCTATTTGATTTTCTGCCAGTTCAGGATTACTGTGCAATGGGGAATTAGAAACTAAAGAGGTGCAACAAATTTAATTCGTTTCTACGTTCTATTTTATAAATTCTTGGATTTTTGCAACCACTTTGAAAAAGTGCTGCACAAATTGGCTTTAATTAGGAAACAAAATGTACATGTGTTGCCATTTGTTTTCAATGAAGGAGTGCGTTTGAGAGATTTAAGTACACAGAGTTTATGTTAAATCAGATACAGAGTTTTGATGTGAAATAAAGCATTAAGCGCAGTATGTGTGCATTGCATGCTGCTATCCTTGTTAAATGTGACCTGTGTTAGCTGTGGGGGCTGTAGCTTTGTTAGCAGCGGCATGTGACAGCTCTGCTAGTGGAAGTGGTTGTTACTGCTGATCTAGCTGTGAAACACAGTGCCATGTCTCCAGGCAAGCAGGAAGATACCATCTCTCTCTCTCGCTCTCTCTCTCTCTCTAGACTAGCACACACACATCGCACACACAGCCTAAATAGCGTGGATGGAGAGATGGGTCTCAGCGGAAATGAGATTGGGAAATAGACAGTCGTCCTTTTTTCTCCCTCACACCTGAGAGTCCCGAAGGCTCTATAGAAAGGCACTTCTCTTTAAATCCCTCTGTCAAACTCTCCTCATCCTCCATTCCTTCCTTCCCTACTTTCTCCTATCACTGCAGGCAATTGGTTTGATCTGTGAGCCCTGTAGCCTTGCAACTTTCCTCCCATGCGCTAAACCAAACACTGTTGTTTTCTCAACCTATACTGATCTGCACACATTTCATACAAGACAAAGTAGCTACTGAGAGATGAATAGATTCTGATATGTTGGCAAAATATCTGGCTCCATCCCTTTGCAAATATCACCTATTATCAAACCCATTTGTGTGTGTGGAGAGATCAATTAGAATATATTTGTTTAGCTATTTCACTCTGATGAATCATAATAGTGAAATGATGACATTAAGGAGTCTTGAGAGGAATTTTACCTTTAAGGACTTTCTCATTTCAAGTAATATAAATCAAAACAATCTAACATCCTCTGTTTTTTTTTCACCCTGGTCAACTATTTATCCTAAAAACTCAAGATGCAGAAATTAGAATTGCATACATGTTTGATGC
The DNA here is from genome assembly GCA_037177055.1 of Atherinosoma microstoma. Taxonomy (NCBI): domain Eukaryota; kingdom Metazoa; phylum Chordata; class Actinopteri; order Atheriniformes; family Atherinidae; genus Atherinosoma; species Atherinosoma microstoma. Next base: position 28,386,710 of record JBBBVU010000007.1, read on the forward strand.
TTCTTAAACAACAAATAAATATTCCATATCTCAACGCCATTTGTAAATGGTTGGATGAATCCCTATACGCTGTTTTTCAAACAAAGCACAGCTTATTTTCAGGATCAAATGACTAAGGTCTTATATAACCTTTCTTTTATCTTCTACTTGTTAAAAAGTCTCAAAGGAATTATTGGTTTAAAGGGCTGTTGATTTGTTGGCTTCTCTACAATCAGAGCAGTGATTGGTGCTGAGACTTCTCCCGAGAACGCAGAGACATTGTTTCAAGATCAAACAACCCAGTATTAAATTTCATTTTCCAGTATGGACCGTTGAAATGGTTCTCAGGGGGGCTTGTTTTCTTTGAGAACCTTCAAAGAGACAAGCCAGAAAACATGTTCTTTCAATCCATTTCACCAAGCATTTTTATCTTCCCTGACACAAATAACTGTGCTTCTGTGTAAAATTGCCATTAGTCATTTGGTTGAGCTCCTCCATCTTTGATGGGAAAGCATTATGCTGTAAAAACAGCACCATGTTTCCAGCCTTATCCCAGGTTCTCAAGGGGGAAGAGCAGCAGCAGTTGTTGTTTTGGAGCACTATTCATTCTAGGCTGGTGAAAACACACCAAGGCATATGGCGACTTGATCCAGTTAGCTTGTAAAATGATTTCAGAAACTAGATTTGGATGAAGATAACAAAGTAACCAAGCAATTAAATCGAGTATGGTCAATTTGAAGCACCTGATAGCGCAGACCCAGCTGCAATGCAACATCTGGTGAAAGCTCCGCAGATGAGTAAGGCAAAAAAAAGCTGTGCCGTTAAGTCTCTTGCAGAAGCACATGGTAAAGTAATTTTCACTCATGTTGATGTGCTACGGTTGCAATGCAATGTCAAACTTTAGTTCCAAGGCACATTTAGCTGTTGATTCAGATGGATGTGACATTCATCAGCTGTGTAAGTGGGGGGGAGTCTTTTCTGACACCTGGCAATTGAAAAGGGCATTTGCTTCCTCTGATCTCACCCCCACGACAGCAGCAAGAGATCCTGGCATGCAGCCTTCATGCCAGGCAAGTATTGACTGCTGAGCCGCAGTGAGATTTGATGCAAGACCTGAGATGATCCTCAGGTCAGATGCACCCAAGGATTTTTAAAGTTACATGACTTGAATGAATCACCAGCCTCACCTTCTGCATATCCTCCTATCAAATGCTTTAAAGGAGTCATCACCCGGAAATTGCACTTTTTCAAGTTAAAACATGTGTATCGGTGTTGGGGTGGTATATTAACATGCCTGGGAGCCTTTTGTGTGAAGATGGTCATGTTTCTTTGTTTGGGCCGTGTATTCACAGCAGAACCGCCCACAAG
>JBBBVU010000007.1:28408110-28427460 GCA_037177055.1 Atherinosoma microstoma
GAGAATTGAAACTTGAAAGGAAAAAAATCCCCAAAATCCCCAGAGGGTTAAGACAGTTTTTGAAAGACGAGGTTGCCCCCCCCCCCCCCCCCCCAAAAAAAAGAAAAAAAAGAAAACAACAAAAAAAAAACTGTCAATATTTGAATTAAAGCACCTAGTAAATATACACACCTCCTTTAAAAACTCTCTCAAAAGTTGTATTCCCAAATTCATGGACACAGACATTATAAATGCACCAGCCTGTGCAACAGTGTCAAATTGGATTTCACTTTCTCTGAAGATAACATACAATACCAACAATAGAGAAAAAGATTATATTTTGGGCTATGCTGTGTACATTTTTCCTCCATTAATGTCACATTGCAGTGGCAAATGCAGTCCACATCATTGTGATTGGCACAGGAACCACGGAAACTCTAGTTGTTAGCATAATTCTGTTTTGTGCTCTTGAAATAAAGCAAAATCATTGACCAACCATTTCAAACTTACAAATATGATGACACAGTTTACAGATCATGTATGACACACACACATTCTCTCCTTCAGACAGAACAAACAAACCAAAGAGGAGTTATGGTCAGTAGTCTTCACAGCCGGAGCAAAACTACTGCGCTAGTTTGGAGACTTCCCGATCAGACCGGCGAGGAAAATCAGGAAGCTGGAGGAGGAAAAGGTGTTTTGTGACACTAAAGGGTTGTTAAGGATGAATGGCGTTTTTTATTATATTGTCCTTTATAGCATGATGTCAGAACTGTTACTGTATGTTTGAGAAAATTCTGTGTAAAAAGCCAGATTTGTTTTGGATGACTGATGGGGATATGTTGAGTTGGTTAACTGAAAATGAAAAATATAGTTTAGTGACGTTCTTGGACAAGGCATGAAAACTTACACAAAGCACTCTGTATCCTGAACTAAAAATTGTGTAATTGTTTTTGGGATGAGTTTATACTTTGTATAATTCATCTTCTTGTTTGGATGTTAATAGTGTTATATAATCCTAAATGGGCTGGACACGCAAGAGTATGACACTTTAATTAAAAAAAAAAAAAAATCATCAAATCATCAAAATCATCAAACTGCTACAGTGTGTTGACAGAAAAAGACATTGAAAGAGATTTAGAACATAATCATAAAGTCCAGGTGTGATTTGATATCTAGTCAATCATGGTTACATCATGGGAGGAAAAAAGGATCGCTGACCAGATGAGAACATTTTAGCATACTCATGTAAGTTAATGGCAACAGTATGCACTTAAGTGTCAGCGACCATGGAGACATAGACAGCATGCACTGTAGTGTCAAATCCAAGCCGAGAGAATCCACTGTTTTTGCACATACAGCTGTCTTGGTTCACGCAAATGTGCTTGCAAACTAAACCGTCCATCCTCTGCTGACTTGCAACAGCAGTGTTGTGCGGATCAGTCTGAGCCACTGTTGTTTGCCATTTTAAGAGGTAGGGGTGAGTACAATGCCAGTTCTTTTTTTCTTTTTTTCAGTGTGTGCACTGACTTAACTGGAGAAGCATATTGCCTTAGAATTGTTTACTGTGCCTTTTAAGATAGCACGCACCTCAGCAGGAAAATAGAGTCAATCTTTACTTATATAATCTTTCTTTGTATCATTGAGTCCTCATAAAATCTCTCGATCTGGACAATTATTGTTTCTTTTTCAGAAACTCGGAAAAGCACCTCTTGCAACACTCCATAGTGCGGTTAGGCCTTGCTTCTCTATCAGAGGCGTGATGTAAGTGGAGTGGAGATACTTTGTGACGGAGGCATTTGAGGAAGAGGGGATGACCCCAGAAAACAACATTTATCTTGCTGATAACCCTGCTGCCCTGCAATGCAGCCCATATGCCCTTCAGACACAGTTATCTACAATAAACTCTTGTTGGGATTTCAAGCCGGGAATTGTCTCAGTCATGGGTTTTTACTGTTGATGGGGAGAAAATAACAAACAAATAAAAGTGAGTTCCAATTAAAGGTGATCTGTTTTTAACCTGTATCAAAATATGTAGAATAATTGATGGATGGAGTAAGAACTTGACAGAAACAGATGGTTCTACAATCCTCTACAGCAAGAGAATGTTAAGCAAAGAAAGACAAGAGAGTTTTAAAAGATCCAGGAAACCTGTCAATCTGGGAAATGAGACCACGCTCAGCTAAAAGCTGCTATGGCACCAAGACAGGAATAAACCAACCACCTACGAAAATCTGTAAAACACACTCTGCCTGACAGACTGGCCGTCTCGGTAACAGTCTTTTGGGGATTGCACTATTTACTCGGTCTTATTTCAGCATTTTCATTCATTACCACCACCAGGTGGCCTGGGTGTGGAGTGATTGGTGATTTGGTGTCAGTGGCCGCATAACCAAGAACTGTAATTGAGACTCATTGTAACTTTATAAGCATCCCGTTTTAAAAAATTGAGGTGTTTCTTTCAGACCTGTGTCCATTAGGTGTTTAGGGGGTTTAGTATTTCTAAGTAAACAGCCACACCGAAGCAATACAATGATTTATTATGCTGCTGTAATGGGTTTTTAATAGAATACCAACTCATGTACAATAAATATAAAGAATGCTTAAGGTTACTTTGCTTTTACTGAGAATAAACTAACAAGACCTGGTTGTAGTGCAACATAAATCTTCTTAGAAGGAAGTGTTTAAATAATTTGCAATCTTTTCTTATACAGCTTTTACCAAGTGTGTCCCCCTCTGATGAAAATTGAGTTTTTATCCTTGTAAATATGTCCATGAGTTTTTGTTTTTTTCCCCAAACAATGTGTAACTTAATATATCATTAGCTAAATCAGCTATCAATGCTCTGATGGGCGATTTCTACAATGAATTTGCACATCTGAACTTTGCCCATCACCATCTACCACTTTTGAAAACCAAAGTCAGAAAAAAAAGTCAGAAAGCCTGCATGTTTCATGTAGAAGGATAGAGGAACCGTTTCAGACTATATGCTGAGTGATGGGTAATTTTTATGTTCGATAGATAGACTGGCAACCTGTCCAGGGTGTACCCGCTTCTCACTTGCTTATTGCTGGGAGAGGCTCCAGCCCCCCGCAACCCTGAATTGGACTAGAGACTGACTGACTGACTGAATGAATGAATGAATGAATGAATGAATGAATGAATGAATGAATGAATATGATTTTAAAAAGTGCAAAAACATTCAGATTTTTTATTCAGATTTCTAAAAAAATAATGAAGAACAAGCAGTTTATTTACTTTTTTATTGCTGATTTCTAATTGAATATGAAATGAACAAATGATACATAGATCCATGTATGTTTTGTTTTTTCATTTTCTGTTGGTTATAATACTGAATATACATTCAAGCACCTTTTGGATGTACAATTTTACAGTTATCTTTTGTTCTGTATCAATATATTTTTTTAAATTTTCATAGTTCTCAAAGTTTTGAAGGCTGTTTATAATGATTATTTAGGATTTTCTCTTTTTTTTTTTACTTTTACTTTGAATCTAAAGGACGTTGGTGGCCAGTCTATCTATGTTATGTCACATGGCTGTACCTCTGGGCAGGTTATTTTTCATTCCTGGGAGAATAATTGGTATGAAACTGTCATGGTCGATTGGTTATATGTTCACTGTGTTGTGATTTATTGGTTTTGCTCTTTATGTCGTGATACATGGGTTCCGTTATGGTTGTGTGTTTTAGTCTGACCATGTCCTTTTTATTCTCATGTTCAGTGTTCATAGTTGTAATTACCTCCTATATTTTTTTTGTTTTTTTTTTGTTTTATCTATTTATTTATTCATTTATTTATTTAACTTTAATTTCCTTTTTCCCTTAGTTCTCCTTTTACTTTCAATTTACCTCTGGGTTAATTGATTTTTCTGGACCCATGGTTCGTCAGCTGTTTGCTAGTTATTTTTGGGCTCTTGGGCTCTTTGGATTCTGCTAGTTTGACACTTAATCTGTGTTTTCAACCTCCATGTGGGAGGGTTAGAATCATTTTTTTCTTTTTTTTTTTTCTTGGTGTGAATTTTAAAGAGTAAAGTTTTTATCTTGTAAGTAAGAAATAAAGTTCAGATTGCTCCTTGACTTCCTACTGCTGATGAGCCTGTATGTGGGTCCTAATCTTTTATACAGACAATAAACCTGTTTACATTCAAACCAAAAATCTGATCAATACCTGATTTCTGGAGTTTTCAGGTAATGCAAGTGATCATGTAGACAGCATAATCTGAGATACTTTATCAGATTATGGCAGTTTTCTGTTTGTGAGAAATTTGATTACCCATAAATTTCTCCCCAATACTCTGATGCCTTTGTGCATGTAGATCTGTATATCTAATTTATTCAGTTGATTTACATCTGCACATGTCACAAATACTGCATCGCTTCTGTCTTTTCAACGTCTTCCATTAAAAAGACTGAAGCAACGCAATCTCAATGTGAGTGGAACACGAGTTATCAGATTTTGATGGTCATAAAGAAGTTCAATAACAGAAACCATCTAACTGTGCACCCAGCCATCCCCTTTTACCTGCATGCATCTAGTTTGGTTTTATTGTTATTTTTTTTCTGTTTCATATTTACCCCATTCAGAAAATGGTTGTTGGATATTTTGGCCAGTGGTTCACGACCTATTCTCCCTGAGGACCCCCCTTCATGCAACTACCCAAAATAAGGAAAAAACATCTACCCTGTGGCATTTCTCATGTCTCATTAATGAAATGGTGCAAAGTTAGTGTTTCCGGACTCCCAAAATGTGAATGAAACACCCAAATGATAAAAAACTTAAGCGAATACACCTCAACTTGTCTCTATGTGGACATGGACTTCATTTAAATCACACTGGCTCTGAACAGTCAATGTCTCAGGGACCCCTGTGCTCTTTGGGTGAGCCCCTTAGGGGTCCAGGGCACCCAGGTTGGGAACCACTGATGTAGGCAATAAAATGAAACATACAACTGTTGCTGGATTTCCTTTAAATTAATGTGTAGAATATAACTGAGAATATTACTGAAGCACAGTAATATTCTGTCTTGTATTCTACATGCATCACCTCACTGTCTGTTAAGAAGCACTGTTCCTCCTTCTTCTTTTTTGTTTAAATCCCTCATTTGCATGTTCCTTACGTCCTCTATTCTCCGGTCTAGACTGGAGCATCCAAATGATTTTTCTCACTTCTGCCTGCCCTCTCTTTCTTTCTAACTATATTCCCTGGAAATATGCACATTGTTGTTCAAATTGTACTCACATATCTAGCAGTACTTAAACTCATTTGATTCTAATTTTACTAATTTTGGGCTGAAGCATTGATTTAGTGTCGTGAGTGAAATTTCAGTTTCTCACAAATACATACATTAAAACATACAGTTGCCAAAACATCACAGGTCCTGTCAGTGGTTTCCTCTCCCTGACAGTCTGTGTATTGATTCAATTATCTAAAAGTCATGCTGGCATTTGTATGTCTACCTCTTCTTCTCCTCCCTTTTCAAAATGTTAGCTTTCCCTCACATAAGTCTACCAAACTCCCTGCTGTCAGTCTTACTTTCTGTCCATCTACGTCTCTGTGTGTCAAGATCCGGTCTTCCTCTCCTCTCATGTCGACATCTTACATTCATTACCACATGGCCTTGGCTCAGTCTGCTCTCTCCTTCTGTGGTGCTCAATTACTCTGTCTTCCTGGGGCAAGCACTGGTGTCAAGCTACTGTAATGACTTTCTGATTATCTGTCTTTATGTGATGAATGAGATGGAAATGTACCACCGTGGCCAAACGGGGGGCTGGCGCTGTGCCGAGCTCCCACACCACTGTCAGGGCGGATGGGAGCAGGGTGGGGCAAGCGGAAAAAAAATAAACATGTTATTATAATACAGATGCAACTACAGTATTTTGTGTAATTTCAGCTAAAGCAGAAACGCACAATGTGGCAATTTCAAGAGCTGTCGTAAATTTACCGTTTATGCTGCAGCTTGGAGAAAAACAACTCAAGGCATCCAGTAAGATTATTAATCGATTGCCTTGTGAGGACAAAATCGCGACAGCTCAGGCTGAGTCATTATCAGAAATAAAGTCTTTTTAAGATGCATGTGGAACGTAGACACAACCTCTACCTGTGTGGACGTGTTTTGTGAGCAAATGCAACTGGCAAAACTCCTCCCACGATAACAAAGCCCTTCACTCAAGGACAAAAGCATAGTCCATTTTAACATCTAAATCAAAGCGGCTTGCATGATGTAAAGTGATTGTTGATGCTTGACTTTGACCTTTTAAAACTCTCCTATTGATTTTTCTCCATTTCGTCCAGATGAGTTTTGATGCCTGTTCAGCCTCTAATGCGCTGGAGGTGAAAAATGAGGTTGACGTAGACATGGTTAACCATAATGCCAAGGCGGATGCCACCCGATAGCAGCCAGACACCTGAGAAAGCAGGCCTAGGTCCAGCCCGCCACTCACCCCCACTCTCCAGTTCTATTATTCATCCCTCTTTCAAATGCCTTTTATGCTGCTCAATTACCCCTCCAGCAGCCCAGTGTGGACACTGTAATGACATTCTGATTATCAGTCTGTAAATGAGAAATGAAATGAGTGTGTGATGCCGTGCCAGGGGAAGAATGGAACGGCTAGAAGCCTTTCAAAAATGGAGGTTGTGGAGGAGGGGAAAGGGTGGCTGGAGGACACAGGGAGGGATGACTGCAGCACTCTGGTGATCACTGACAAGACGATAAAAAGAGGAAACATTTTGTAACACATTGCAAATGTATGAAATTACACTTTAGAATTTAATTGCTCCCTATTCAAGGCTTCACAGTGCACTTGAACAATGCAAGGAGAACCTTTATGTTTCCAAACAATCATTCGAGGAGAAAGAAGCCGTGTTGTAATTGAAAATATGTCCAATCATTTCGCAGCGCTTAAATAGCAGATATCCTCTTCGCATGCTGACTCCGGCTGAGTGGAGAAATAAAAATTCCCCTTTTGCGCTGCTTAGCTTAAATATCAGACCGCAGCAATGAAGCTCTTCAAACATTGTACTAAAACGGCAAACGCAGAGAAAAAGGAAAAAATACCGTCACCTCAAGATGAGACATTGTTGAAACAGATTTACCACTCCAACAAAGAAGACAGGGTCAAAGTTTACCCAGTCAATTTGTAAATGAGAATCTGGACGCCATACTGTTCCACAACCACGAATGGCATTGAGTTTAATGAAAAATAAATGTTGATCCAAGCCGGTTAAAGTGTAGGATCCTTCGACAAATACTGTCTGTTTAAAGTGTAATTTTCAAAGCCCTCCGTTGCTCCTGGCTCATCTGACTAGAAAGTTCTTCATCCATTTTGCTTTTTATAGCTCCATGAAATGCCTTTGAGTACCAATTACCCAAAGTTGTTCTTGCCCAGGTTTACCTGGCAATAAAATGCAACTCTGGGCCATCTCTGCGTTCATTAGATCAGCAATCTAACTGGCCCACTAAACTACAGTCACTTCATCCTTGAGAGTCTCTCTCATTTCAGCCTAATCAACAGAAATGCTCTGCCGCCCCAGACTGCTGTTTAATAGGATATTAACATCCTGATCAATCACCTTAATTGATATTTTTTAGGCATTAACGCTCTCAAACTCTAACAGATGTAATTGTCAGATAGGGAGTAAGATCCCCATCGGCAGTAATTGGGCCATTATGGATGCAGGCATGACTGAGAGATTTAGAATGCCAATGACGTGGGAGATGGATAGAGCTGGGGCCTTTGTGGGTGGATCTGTATATCACTCATGCTTGGGCACCAGAGAATTTCCTGGTAAAAAAGATAGCACTTGATGTGATTTTAATAATCCTTTGCGTGTGCAAACAAACGTGTGTGAGAGGGAAGTGTGTGTTTTCTCTCAGGTGTCCCAACCCAAAAAACTTTCCTGGCAATGATGCCATATGGCGCCTTGTGTTGACTGCATTGTTGTTGTCTGTTGCACTATTAGAGCCAGGAGCCAAGGAGTGACTGTGGCATCTTCATTAATCCTGGCTAACTTCTGGGTTTCCCGGGAAGACTGGTTCCATGAGAGTCTGCTGATGCTTGCACAATTGTCACATCTCACTCAGTCAATGCTCCTTCCTCCTTTGGTGCACAGCAGGAGATGAGAGGCCAATTGTTTGCAAAATGCTCTTTATTCCTTCATGGCTGAGAGGATTTGAAGTGAATCTGTGTAAATTATGGTCCACTAGTAAGTTTATGAGGACAATTTTGTTACCCTGCACTGAGAAAAGACTGCAAAGGGTAAAAGTTAGAAAAATACCTTTTGTTTATATCTTATTTCTTGTTGGATATTATTTGTGTTTCAACTAAGTAATACAAGTCATTAAATGCAGCCTTGTGCTTAGACTTGTTTGTCAGGGTCAGAATGAGAGAGCCAAGGCAAGTTTATATGTATAGCACATTTCATGTACAAGATAATTCAAAGTGCTTTACATAAAAAATATTAAAAGCATCACAGTGGGGAGCAGAAGAAGCATTAAAAAATATATCAAAAACAACTTTGAAAATAAATTGAATAAATGAAGATAAAATAGAAAAAGATAAGAATACAAGAAACAAAAGTTACACTGTGAGAAATAAACAGATATTTCCATAAAAGGCAGCAAATGGAAACATTTTTAACCCTTATTTAAAACTGTTGAGAGTCTCAGCAGACCTGCAGGTTTCAGCATTCTGGACTAACTGCAGCTGTTTAGAGACTCCATCAGATGGAATTAACACAATTTGTAAAGCAATGAAACAGGATTTCATTTTTTTGTACTTATAATGTAAACTAAGATGAAGCAAGCTTTATTTGAGTGAAAGGAGAAAAATAAACTCTGCCTTGAGTTTTTTTTACTTGTGAGAAATAATGAAAAAAGTTTAACACATATCTTGTTTCCATAACAACCAGCTACAGATTTCTTTCTACAGAATCTGTTGCCTTGTTTCAGACATGTCAGATTATTTGACAATGTTTCATTATTGTTATTATATATTTTTTTCTTTTTAACTAGCACTCATTACATTTATTATTGTTGGAGAAATATGAAACCCAAACTTTCTACTTTTCGAAACTAACGAGGAGCTAAAGAACCAAAGGAATCCAGCAGTGTTTGTTACATTCTCAGTTATATTCTGCTGCTACTTGTAGGTTTTTTGTAAGGCAGTTGCCTTTATTATATATTGACAAAGCAACCTCTAAAAATCCATATTGTGCTGACCTTTGTAAAATGAATATGTTGGTGTAGATTCTTAGTGCTCCAGGTCAAGGTAACCTTGAGAGCTTGCATAAAGGCAACTGGATTTTAAGTCTTGGTCCTTGAAGATGTTTCAATTCTCATCCAAAAAGCTTCTTCACTTTTGACCAGTTGGAGGGGAGTTAAACTTTCAAGCTTTCAAGAAACATTCACACACTAAGGCCCTGATTTATCAAAGGTTTGCGCCTCTTAACACAGGCACAAAATTGATAATGGGCCCAAAAACATGCTGCAGCTGATTTATCAAACCGGTCGCAAAGAGGAATGCGCCCGCAAAATGAATCTGGGCATTTCTGCCAGAAGGTACAAAATACTGAGAGGAGTAGATGCAAATACATCAGCTTTGCGGCGCAACATGATTTACTAAACGTGGATCTGATTGCGCTGGCTTTTTTGCGCCTATATTTAGCGCTTCTGAAAGGCAGGCGTTAACTGGCTCACATATGATCACAAGCGGCTACATCTGGATGAGAAGCAATGATCAAGTGTGGCAGGATCCTCACACATAAACAAATAATTTGTGTGATAAACAACAGTTATGATATTAAAATCCCAACTGTTGTTTAGACAAACGTTGTCAAAAGGAGGCGTGTTTATATTTATTATGTTTATAGCAGCAATGACGTCATTAACAGAACATGTTTCAGTTTGTGCACATACCTTGTTCCACAACCGGGTATGCAGGTGTCACAGAAAGATCCCTCCACCTGCTGCTTAATATTGGTCAGAGAACTCTCTTCTGTCAGCCGGTCAGCTTTTTTTTGTTTGTTGTTGTTCTCCATCTAACGTCTCATCTAACATTCTCTTCTGAACCTCATCTAGTGTTCTTCTTGTTTTTCCACTGCATTTAGTTTTTGGTAAATATCCTCCCATACTGCAGTCCTTCTGCTCACATTAAGATGTCTTTGCCATATTTCTATTTGCCTCTTCCACTAATATCTCCATCTCCATTTGATTTCCGTTGGCACCTTCCTTGCTCGCTCTCCTTCTACATAGCGAATCCTTTGCACACGCTAAATCCTCATTTAAATGAGGCTGTTTGCAGCGATGTGAAATTCTGGTGCCAGTAAACTATTTTCTGGTAGGTGTGATGAGAAGCTCCAAAGTCTTGTATTCTCTTAAAAATTTATTAGAATTTAAGAACTTATATTTAATTGATTAACATATACATTTTGTTAAATGTGCATGTGATGGACTGACGACCTATTCATGGTGTAGCCTGCCTGTCGGCTAGTAGCTGCTGGAATAGGCTCCAACCCAAACAAAGTGCTGTACATCTGTGATAGATAAAGTAAATTAAGTAAAATATAAGGCAGTCAATTTCTCCTGTTTAATGGCTTCTTCTCTTACATCCAAGTCAAAGCCCATGACTGGAGCTATGGAACAAATGCAAAGCGAGCCATCTAAAGTTCCACTGAATGTAAATATGCAAACACAATTTTTAAAACTCTTTTTTTCTTTTGTTCAAATTTAATTTAATTTAATATCAGTCAGACAAACATGGTAACATGTATCTTAAAAGTCTGGCCAGTGATCAAATGTCCTTCTTTTTGACATGTTAGTAGACAGAATGATTTTAAAACACTTAGTATCAGATGAATTCTGTGTACAGTGCACAAGAAATCACCCCTCCGTCTAGTGGTAAAGATTGGCGTTGCAATGACTTGAAATGCCAAGTGTGAATGAACGGTGGCCATGAGTGGCCAAAATTTTTCCAGACACAAATATGTTTTCATCTGGTGTGGATCCAGTGGCCTATGGTGAAGCTTTGCAACAACTTTTTATGCCTTTTAAGTCATTACTTATCCCAAAAGATGCTCTGGCACCATCTTTGATCGTAACAATAATCATAATGGTTTAAGATAAGCAGTTTCAGGGCAGGCTTACTGAAGGTACATCGTTATGAGACATTAGTCAGATACATTATCTATGAAGTAATTTACTTTTCCCCCCAAAAAAATCAGAAACTAAAAATACCCAAAGAGACTATTTACACACTTAATGTAGTCTGGATTAATCAAACAGCCATATATGATTATTACAGTGTGGATCTTTTTTCCAAACTTAGTTTGCTTTTATGTCTCAGACTTTGAAAGCCCCTGTAATACATTATTAGTATAAAATATTTTGAGGCCCTTGAATTGGAATTGTTCTGATTTGTGGCTTGGAATACATGACTTTGCTGCTATTATTCTGTATATGGTTGATTAATTCAGTGGTTGTGGTTGTTTACAAAGCAAATACTCCATCTGTAACCCTTAGCAGTCTCTTGTTCTTTTTGTTGCTTATGCTGTGGCCTCCCTGCAAACTAAAATATATATTTTTTTTATCTATATATATCTTCAGAAACTTTTAGCATATGTTACACAAGCCATTTTAATTTCATCATCTTGTACATGTTCCAATGTTGGTCTGATGCTGAATATTTTGAATTTAGACCTATTTTTTGTTTTGTACGTTGCTGTCTATGACATGACATTTTGACTGAACAGTAAAGCTGCTCTGAATTGAGCCATAACACCAAGGTCAGATATATTTGTCAGAATGCTTGTGCAATGGAACCGATCACATTATTTCAGTGTTTCTGCTTTAGGGCCAATGCATCTGCTCAACTAGCAAATAAGCTCAGAAAATAAGACTGATTCTGATTCTGACAGTTTCCCCCTCGCTGTAGTCGGGTCGGAGCGTCTGGTATCCAGACAGGCAGATCAAACTGCTTCATTGCCGGAGGAGAATCCTTTGTCTCGAAAAATGTTTTAGCATATGAGTTCCCAGTTTATAGAAAAGTTTATTTAAAGTTTTGTATTTCAAATGTTTTTTTAAGCATTTTTAAGCCTCCCTCTTTCATTTCCAACTTTTTAATACTCATCTTTAAGGTTAGAATGTATTGTGCCTCCAAGGAGGAAGAGATCAATGGGGCTGGAAAGTGTGAGTATTATTTGGGTTGTGTGTTCTTATGAAATTTCCCTGTATGAGGCATTTGACACATTTATTTCATCCTCTCTGTACAGTGTTCTGTTTTTCTGTCAAATATTTCTCACTTGAAATCCTCATTGATTGAGAGAAATCAAACTCACAAAGAGAAGACAACAATTATAGTTATGATGATGATAATCTCACTGTGTTTTCTCATTGATTAAAGCTTTTGAAAAATACAAATTAAATTTGAGTGATCCCCTCTGATTATTGTGATTAATCATGTCTAAAACAAGTTGTGTTTCAACAATCCAATAATTGTTCAAGTTAATTCAGTTCAACCCTTACATAAATCATCTCAGTTACATTTTATCATACATTTAGTCATATATATTGCATAAGCGACTGTTGAAAGCAGTAAAAGAAAGAGAAGTATCTAACAATTTTTTGTCAGAAAGGCAACACTGAGACGACTCTCCTTACAATTACTGATATTTTCATACACTTCGATTGTGAGGAAATTTCCACATTCGATGCATTTTGGGGGCTCTGAGACAGAAATTTCATTTTGACACATTAGTTAACTGTTTTGGGAAAGATTTGAGCTTTAGGTGAACCATGGTGTTGTGCTGAACTGTAAGACTGTTTTGCCAAATGATCTTAGAGTTTTGAAAATTTAAATTCTGTTTCAAGAAATGATCCAAACCAATAGAGAAAAATTGTAACATGCAGGTATGTCAAGGCAGAATCACCTAAATGTACCCAAATGGGCCATTTGACCTTTCTCAGGTACTACACTGGAAAACTAATTATATTTCCCTGATAAAAAAAAATGTATCAGTAACCCACTGGTTGATTTTCATTATTGATACCTCTATCGACTAATCACAGTTCAGACAATAAAGGCATAACGCCCAAAGCTCTCATGTCACTACACCGACTTCCAGTAAGAGAATCCAGTAACATCTTAAGGTAAATTGAAGTCTGAGTCAAATTGGTGAACAGAACATGAAATTTCCTGTCATTGCAATAACAAGTGTCACAAGGCTCCTACGAGGCTAAACAGACTAAAACAAAATCAACAGAAAAAGAAAAGCGAAGAGAAGAGAAACTCTGTTTGGCTTATATGTCAGAAGAATTCATTCCACTATCTACTATCAAAGAGTGAATCATCCTGATTGCCGGTACTATTGTCAGGTATCTTTTATCTGTTCAATGGAAAATGTCAATACAGGGATAACTGGCTCTAATTGTTGGTTGATTGTATGAAGAAGAGTGCAGATTTTACACACTGGGATATGACAAGGCAAATTGGAGAAAACACTCAAACTCCGAGTAGAAATAACTACAGTGACTAAAATGTTCCCTCAGGACAAAAAGTCTTTCAAAAAGATTAATAGTTGATCTCCATCTCTGAACTTTGTAATATTTTGACAAGTGTCAAGGAAAACTTGTATGAAGTCACTCCTTTTGTCATTGCAGAGAACTTTACGGGAACACGTGCGATAAGAGTGTTTATCTGACTGAGGGCATTCGTTTGGAGATGGGCAGACTGCTGTCTGACTTTGCAAATTTGTCTACTGCACTGAGGCACATCAGCAGTTCATCTTGATAAAGGAAAGGGCTATGTGAGCAGATCTGGTGAAATAACCTTTTGTGAACATAATTTTGGCAAGCAGAACATCAGTGCATGCTGTGTAACTTAAAAGGGAAAGAATTGATTGGATCATCAAAGATTTTACCTGAATGGCTTTTGCAGTTTTGACCTGTGCCTTGTAAAAGAACTTGACAGGTTTCTACGTTATTTGTGCTCAATTGCGTGTTGGGAAAAGTAGATAATGAGTTACGAAAAAGAAAAAAAAAGAAAGATCTTTGAAGTGTATTATTTGCGTGAACAGTAAAGCACTTTCAAAGATGCATCTGAAGATGCAGTACCATCTACGAATGACAAGAATATGACATAAAAGTTGTCTTCCAAGTGTTTTATCAGTGCATCCAAGAGTGAATAGGACAGTGAAGTGGCTAGATGGACCATGCGAAAGGAAAGAATCCATGAGTGGGACTCTAAGAGGCCAAATGGAACCCTCTTCAGACAATTACAGTCCTGAAGGGTCCAGTATAGTTAATCCCCATGGTAACACAGCTGAAAAGAACAGTGCATGGTGCATCCTCCTGCTTTTTCTCTGCAATCTATTCATAGGAAAGTGTATGCCATTGTCCCAAGCTCTTCTTGAAGAAATATGGTTCTGGGTCCTTTTCAAGCAAGACATATGGGTAATATGAGTCAGAAACTGCAGTACTTGAACATTTCCAGGAACCAATATTACTGCTGAGATCACTGAAAGACCCACACTTGTTTACCTTTTTACTAATTTAACATGTTTTCCAGAAATTGTAAAATGTACCTTGTGTGTGGAGTGGAAGAAAGTAGGGATTCAGAAACACATCAGCACATACTTGAGAGTTCCATTAGAATAATTGCTTCAACATCCTGCCATACAAGACCTGCCTGACAAAAACAATGTTTTTCATAACCAAGATACATGTGAGTTATAGCTTATTTACCACGTTTCACCAAAAATAATTAAATTGAAGCCACGCTGGTGGTCAATTCCATAGGGTAGACGGTGGAAGATGTTTTGAGTGATGATACTGATTTAGATTAACATTTTCAAAATTTTGCCTAGAGGTGTTATTCCATGTAAGTAAACATTTTGCATAAAGCTGTTCATACAGTTTGTATTTTATTTTAAAAGGTGTATTAAAATGAAATAAAAGTTACTGAAGTTGTGTAAGTTTTGAGTGGGATTTATTATTGAACAACAGAATCATGAAATATAAAGGAGAGAACAATTGTAATACTGAACAAATCTATATGACTATCCATACAGTATACATTAAAATAAGGACAATTTTGTCTTTATGTGCTTGTGTTAGGATTTTTAGCATTTGTTTAATATCATATAAAATTGGTAGAAATAGTATATTTGATCAAATAGTGACAAAAACTAGGAAAAACTGAGTCTCTCAATAACATCATTGAAAAAAGTGCCTTGCATTGTTTTTTTTAACATTGCACAGGTTTTGTCTTAGGAAGTGAAGGGCTTTGTTTTGGAGAGGATCTTTATGAGGTACCCTAAGGGACATGATGTAAACTTTCTTTCAACTCTTGCCTCTCTCTCATCTTTCACACAGGTGAAACCTTGTATCTCATACACATGTGAATCATGCTCTTCTGACGCATAACCCAGTGACAACAAAAAACTGAAATTTATCATCAAAAAATATCCAAAAGCTACTGCATGACTTACATCTGTAAGTAATATAACAGTACAAAAAGTAATATTTATATGAGCCTAACAAGTGAAGTGATTTACCTTTTTCTAATTTTCTATGAACTAGATGCTTGAATGCTTAAAGAGGGGAAACTATCTGCACATAATTTGTGCTGATTTTGCCATTATGTAAATAGTATTTCAGAAATTAGATTGCAGAGGGTTGAATTCTTTTTTTGTTGTTAGAAGTCAGGATTTCAACAAACTCTACAAAGCTTCTTGTTAAATAGAAATTGGCTGGAATTTTGACATTTCAGTCATGTGGCTGATGCAAACATGAGAACTTCATCATTAGCTGGGCTTTCAATATTTGTTGATGGACATAGTGACGTTACACACCAGAAAAGGTTGATAGAAAGGGCAACATTTGAAACAAAAAAAACTTTGCGAAAATACTTTTACTTTTACCTGACAGTTTTTGCCTTTCACAAGAAAAATATTTAAATGGCGTTTCTGTTAGAAAAATGGAAACTCCTGACACACACTTCGACATACTGGCCATGCAACTCACAGTAATAATCACATAAACTAATCAGCTGTTTTTGCTTCTAGATAAATGATAAACATGACCAAAACATAGACATTACAGATTGAGTACAGCATAACCCAGTGGTCCTTAAACTAGTTGGGGAGGGCAGCAATATGACAAGGGGGCCGCATAGACATGGGAATGGGAAAATGTAGCAGAGGAACTCGATTTGTACTCAGAAGTCGGATTTTCTGAGTTCTCAGTCTGAAATACAAAAAGAATGCCCCTTGAAGTCAGATATCGGATATGAAGTCAGAGAAGACTCACTATAGCTCCGACTTCACCCATTAAAGATGGCTACTAATTCTCAGATGTGACTTCTAAAGTTTGAAAACAACTGGCATAATCAGTTCAAAGAGAAGAGATCAATTGAAAGGATGAATCTTTTTTTTTTGTTCGACAAAGATTTAGAATTGAAATATTTGGCCATAACTCTCCGATGATGCATGATAGAATAAGACCTGAAGGCTAATTGCTGGTTGTGGATTAAGAAGGGGGTAATACCTGATGAGGCCTCTGAGTGGGTAGGTGGTAGAGTTGGAAATATCAGTCTTAAGGAAGAATGAAGGAACAAAACTTAGTTTTTCACAATTTTAAGTCAGAATGGGGAAAGTTTGACAGCGTTCGACAAGAATATGGCAAGAATAACAGCAGATGAAGAGAAAACTTTCTTCACTGAAATTTTGTCAAACCTTCATTTATAAGGAATTTTTCAAAACAACTTTTTGTATTGCATATAACCAGGGCAGCTGATTTCACATGAAACATCTCAAAATATATGTTTCTGGTTAACAATTTCAGTCATGCACAAGCCATTATCGTCCACTGAAAACCATTTGCCAGAGCCTAGTTTCTTTCCTCAATATCATGTAATGGGTCTGTATTGCACATCTTTTTTTTAATAAAGCAACATTTCAAATTTTAGCTTCAAATATCCCTTACCACTGGATGGAAACACAACTATTATCCATGACTCTGCATAGCTTCAGAAGGACAGAGTGAGACTTGCAGAAAGTAATAGCTTTATTAACTTACCAACTCCAACTTTCCAACCTTCAGGCTACAATTATCAAGACAATTTTAGGTAAATGCATTTTCTAGTATCTGCAAGGAATTAAAACTGTGTTCTGTGCCTAATCCATCACGTGCTATTAGCATGGACCTCCATTCTTGCTTCTGTCTGGCACAGCAGGGAAGGCGACACTTAAGCCCTTACCAAAATAATGACAGCCTTTCCCTATAATGGGATTTGTGTCTACACTTTTGTTGATTTCAGTATGTGTATATGAGAGAGTTAAAAATTTTTGACCATTCATATCTGTGTGCATGTGTGTACTTACCAGCGTGATTAGATGGCCACATGAAAGCACAAAAAGTAATTATACCCCCACCTACTGTAATTTAGCTCCTCTAAATGTAGACTTTTAGGGGAGTCTGGGGTGATTCGCCAATGGGCACAAGATACGGAAATGGTGTGAGTCAGATGGTAAACAGGAGAGGAAAGGGATAGGTTTGTGTGTGAAAATGCTCAATCTGGAAGAGTGGCAAAGGGCTATTATAACAGCAGAGGAGCAATCTTCTGGAGTTGAATAGTGTTGAAAGTGCCAAGATAGAATAGCAAAGAAAGCGCTTAGTCTGAGTGGAACGCTATTGTGAAGCTGAGGTCACATGCTGAAGGACAGATGAGTCTAACATGGTTAGACTGCCCACATCTGCCTCGCTTTGACAATAACGGTGAGTTTGTAAGCTTTTCAGATTAACATTAATTTCTTTGTTTGTGCAGTTTAGGTAGTGTACAGATGGGCCACTAACTGCAGAACAACTTCACCATAAAGACTGTATCAAAGTTAAATCAAATATGCCAAAGACAGCTGCAGTCAAGATTTCGGTGTGTGAGGACACAACGATGGAAGAACAGAAGGTGCGACATTCAAATGTCAGATCAAAGCTTGCTTGGAGGACGGCAGAGGATGAAAAGATTGTGGCCTTGATCTTGGAAACACACGAGCCAAAACATGTGCTCATACATGCACTCTGCAACAGGAAGCCAAGTGGAAGTACTACCTACATACTGTTCCACCAGATGTTTTAAAAAGATGAGTTCCAAATGAAATGTTTTCCTAGAAACGTAACATAAAATATGTACTAAGACAGATTAGATAGAATGAAGGGTCAGTCTAATATTTACTGTATCCATATTGTCTGAAAGTTAAACAGTGAAGTTTGTTTATTAAATTTTATAATACTTTATTTCAGATAAAAATCACAAAATGCTTAATTATAAACAGATAGAAAAAAAATGAGAATAATAAAAACATATAAATATGCTATAAAAGTCAAACTGTACAAAATATCAGTATACAGGATAACTGACACACATCAATACAACCACACATTGTAAGTGCAGTTTCTAAACGACTTAAAGGGCTCTATCAAGGTATAATGGAAGACAGCAACACCTGTAGCATGTTCCGATAAAAAAATGAGGTTTCATAGATATATGTAGCAACACAGCAGTATTTCACTTAACTGTACAACAAAGTTAAATCCACATAATACAGGATTAAGATGGCTTACCATAGTTTTACCAGCAGGATGAGGATTCAGTAAACCATCACAAAAATGCTGCACTTCAGCAACAAAAAGATTCCCAAAGTACAACAGGAAAGAAAAAGAAAAATGACTCTTCTAGCTAAATGCTCATGGGGGGCTGGTGTTCAGACTGCTTTCCTGTTTACTGACTGTACAGTAAAGACCAGTGTTTCCCAAACTTTTTGAGCCGCAACCCCAGAGGTAACATACGTTGGTGTTCGCGACCACCCCCCATCACCACCAACGCAATAACTGAGTGGTTTATTGTCAATGGGTCATCCTCTAAATGTGAGGCTTGAAAACTATCAGAATGTTGATAAATAAGGAGGATAAAGTGGTTGTACATGCCACCTACATGCCCAAAATCAGCTTCTTTTGCTGAGATAATGCCAGATTTTTAATTTGGCATGAGTAATAACTTTGTTCTTTGTTTATCTTTATTTGTTGGGGACGATGCAAATAAAGCATTCATCTCATAAGAGAAAAGATGCGTTTTCCCTAATGGAATCCCCAAATTTATTTGATAAATGTAGGCTTTTTTTTAATTTTTATTTATTTTTTTAATGATCTGGTGACCCCTTGAAAGTATCTTGGGACCCCAGTGGTGGTCGGGACCCTCAGTTTGGGAAAAGCTGCAGTGCAGCCCACAAAATCTTAAAGGGGACATATTATGCAAAAATCACTTTTATAAGTCCTTGGAATAGTCTCTTACAATGTTCTAAGTCA
>JBBBVU010000007.1:28459290-28472082 GCA_037177055.1 Atherinosoma microstoma
TGTGTGTGTGTGTGTGTGTGTGTGTGTGTGTGTGTGTGTGTGTGTGTGTGTGTGTGTGTGTGTGTGTGTGTAGCTGACTGAATGGGACTCGGCACCCACTGAAGACAAGAAAACAACATTTTGATGTAGTGTATATTCTTTAATGGAATCCATTTTCAAATATTAACTATTCAGTTTTCAATCTCCACCTTTTAATATGTTAAAGAGAATGCACACTTATTTTCAATTCTTAGGTTTCAGGCATCATGTCAAAAGAAATCCACTGGTCTTAACAAGATTCTAAAATTAGGCAGATCCAGCTGTAGATGGGCAAGAACACATGGCATATGTTCACTCTGTTTCAGGATGTATTCAGTAAAAAGAAGCCAAAATGCAGAAGCACCGTATGAAAAACAAAGTAAAACCACTTTAATAGTTAATTTGAAGTAATAATTTTTCTATAACACTATTAGAGCTCTCATATCATTGCGGTGCAATTATGAGCCACTCTTCTGAACAACATTGCCTCAGTTCATTGTGGCTTGCAAGTGCTCATAGGTCCTGCCATAGTATTCTAATTAGATTGAGGTCTGGACTTTGACTGGGCTATTCCAATACCTTGATTTTTTTCATTTTCTGTCTGGATCATAGTGCTTTTTAAGCTAATTTTAGTCAACCTTTAGATGTCAAACAGTTGGATCAAATTTGTCTCCAGAGTACTTTGGTATACAGAAAATTTCATGGTTAGTTTGATATCTGCAAGGTGTCCAGGTCCTTTGGGCTGCAAAACAAACCCAAATCCTCCACCATCATGCTTGCATAATTTTTTTATAGCAGCACCTGGTTACAACCCTCTTAATTCGTCATGAGGCTAAAAGGACATACTTTATCTTTCCACACACTGTGGTTTTGTCCATCTGAGGTTTCATTTGCATATTCTAAAGCTTGATTACAATCAGATGACTTTTCAGGTTGTCATTATGCATGTTGAACCTGAAAACAGACATGTTTTTTCCCCCACATGACAGTACTTTTGCTCATAGGTACTGTAATAAATACTTTATTTGGAAAAAGTAACACTTATGTAAAAGTTGCTTTATGTTGTCATATTTTTCCAAGTGTAACAGCTCCAACAGTTGGAGTATTTACTGTGGTGTTAAATAACTCACACAACTTGCCTGCTGCGTGTTACTGATATTTCAGAAAGGTTCATATTCTACTTAAACTCTGATATTAAAATAAAATTCTATTTACAGGCTGTCAGGTTCATTTGCCTTCAGCTTCTTCTCGAGTCAATGACAGCTATGTAATTCACTGCTGCCATGATGCCAGTGTTTAAGGTTGAAAATCTGTTAACTGAAATCCTGACACTCATTCACACCTTCAGCGGGAAAAGTGGCCAATCTGTGTCAGGATAAGCCCTCCACATACAGTACTTGCAGTATCTACTGAGATTCCAGTGATTTTCAGTGAGAAGCAGCTACTCCTAATGGAGGTGTGTATTAGGCAGCCAGCTGTCTGTTAGTGCAGCTCTGTGATTGATGGGAGGAGACATGCGCCATTTACTGGCCAAGCTGGAACTAGAGGGAATCTCCATCTTCTCTTTCAAAGCAGTCACAAGATGCTTCACAGAGAAAATTGGCCTGTTTCCATGGGGGTAAGTTCAGCTAAATTCAGCGCCAGTCACACAGAAATACAGACAAGTAAACAGTGTGTTTTCTTCCACACAATATACCCGTGTACTCACATGGAGAGTAAATGAGAACCCACACAGGGTTACACAATCCCTGACATGCATAACTGGAATTTATTTGTGCTTACTACAGTTTCAAAAGACTTGTTGTGTGATGCATCGAGCAAGGACATTCACTCATAAAAAAATATGAAGGAAAACATCTTATTATGTAATTTATTTTGCCTATCAAAAGCCTCTATCTACCTCTTAAAAGCCAATAAGTCATGATTAAATGTATCTTAAAAGAAGAATTATTAGAAGTTATTACCTTTTAAAAACAAAACGCGAGAATCTTCATTAATTCTTACCAATTACTTCCATGTACACCCACTGACAAACATGGCAGTTGATTAAATCACTATCATGTTCACTAATATGTCTTCTGTCCTGTGTTTGAACACAGTAAGTTTGTCTCTGACATATTAAAGCATTCATCAAGCTCTTTGAAAACAATGAGCTGACTGGTGCCAGCTCTGCTGTCCTAGCCAGTCCGCTGGGACATGGGAGCCAAAGACAGATGCCGTCTCATCTTTGCTAATTTGATTTCTGTTGTGTTTCTTTTGCAGCAACATGGAATGCACATTAATTGGGATCATGCAAGTAAGACAGGACTTCATTTACTTCATTAAAGCCTCCCCTCCTCACCCCCAGCAGTATGTTTTGTCCCTCTATCACTTTCTGAGGTCACTCAAAGAGGTTTGTTCCTGCTAGCTTTCCATTAATCATTATCCCCCTGCAGCATGCCTATATTTGTTGACAACCATTTATANNNATATTAATTTTGCTGCTACGTGAAACTGACATGAACATTTTTTAAGCACATTTCCTATTTGTGACTGTTGACTATGACTGTTAGAAATGGAAGAAATGTGGCAAAAACTGTTTTTCAGTCACTTCCACAACAATGAAATTAATGTCAACCGTTCCGCCTGATGTTTGTATAGAACAAAGATAGAGTAAAGGAGAGGGGATGTTAACACAGAGACCAACAGTAATTTGCTTTTGATAGACATCCTTAACTGTCAGTGCACCTCTTGGCAGGAAATTTATTGTGACGGAACAATATAACACAAGAGCAGAGAAAACGTTCCCCGCAACCATCCATATGAGACACTGTTGTATTAAGAGTCACCCTGAATATATTAATAAAATGTGACATTCTGTTAAATCTGCCTGGTTCTGATTCAAGAAATGTTCAAAACAGGATGTACTATACCATCATAGAGCAACTGATAGCAATTGATAATTTATGCATCAGTAAAACTCTTACAAAGCACAGCAAAGACCTTGCCATTGGTTTAAACTACGTCCACTTTGCACGTATCTACACTTTGCACATTTCTACTACTGCCTCTTCAGTTTTCAAGTGAACCTCTTGGTAATGACTTTGCGACTTAATATCTAGAGTGTGGCCGCAGATCATCGTGGCAAGAAACCACAATGTCTAACTACAAGGTTAAAACCCACACTTTATGTTGGTTTGAGGATATTCACACTGCAAAATGATTCCTCTCATAAATGTGAGCTCACAGTCTGGTAGCTCCAAAGGTCTTTTATTAAATTTATCCATTTTCATTGGGTGTCATCTGACAGATTGAAGAGCTATTCCTGGGTTGGAGAAACTGTTTCACCAAAACTTACAATAGGACTTATTTTTGAACAATAGCTCTTCAGGAGTTGAGATGTTAGGCTTTGTAAAGAACCTGGATGAGTTTGGAAATTATATGTTTTACTACACAACTTCATAAGTGCTACAGTACTGTCATAAAGTAATTTATTCACCTGTAATTACTTTATAAGTTACCAGAAATATTGTAAATAGGTGCAGCAATTTATATAGTTTGAGTTTGAATGGTTCTAACAAGCTTGAAACTCAATATTTGGTATGTCCATTTTTTTTCTTCAACACAGCCTGCACCCTCTTAGAAAAGCTTTCTTGTAATTTATATAAGTAGTTTTCAGGAATTGTTCTTCAGGCTTTCTTGAAGGACATTTCAAAGCTCTTCTTTGTATGCTGACTGTCTTTTGTTTCATTTTCTGTCAAGATGATCCCACACTGCTTCAAAAGCGTTGAGGTCCAGGCTCCAGGGAGGATTCATCAGCTCCATAAGACCTGTTGCGACTGATTTTCAGTCCAGTCCTTGTGTAATTTGACATACCTCAGACTTTTTTCCCTGTTTCCCTTCCTTAAGAATGGCTTCTTGACAGCCACCCTTCCATGGAGACCATTTCTGATGAGGCTTCAGTGAACACAAGATAGATCTTTGCTGGATATTTTTTCCTATTTTTTTTAATTACATCGTTTCAGATACTGTTCATCTGCTATAGATAACTTTAAAGGGTCTGACACTTCTTTGTCTCCCACTTGTGCAAAGTTCTCAATTCTTCAACGGCACTGCACACAATGCTGGGATATGCAAAGTTTTTGGCACAAAGCTCTTTGGGAAATCCCCTTGTTGGTTCATCAATCTATTGATGTATATTGATTTATATATCAAAATATTTGACATATGATAAAAACAAATATATTTTAATACGTTTAGTTTCAATTTTATGTAAAAATTATTGTAAAAAAAAATGTATGTTGTTTTCTGTTATGTGTTGACACAACACCGCTTCATCTCTCAAGTTATTTGCCTATTTTAACCTTGAATGATTCATATGTCGATCAGAAACATAAAGAAAACCACATTCTCCGGAAATCAGTCCAGTACAAAGATTTTGCTTATTGAGTGTAAAAGTTAAAATTGAAATACTGAATAAAAAGCAAAAGCAAAATATAAAGAAAAGAAAGAAATTGTGGCTCAAAACTTTTTGTAATTACTTTTGACACTAGAACGCTTCAAAACATTGGGTCTATCTGACATCTAACCTCTGAAGGCAGATGTTAGTGAGGCTTAACAAGTATTTGAAAGAAACTTAAGGGAACATTGTTTATAGAAGATAACTCCAAACTATCTAAAAGAACACATTGTTTTGGTTCTATCTTGACATTCTTTAACCCTGCATTAATCAGCATGGCTTTCTTGGGAGATTTCCCTAAACCAGGTTCTGTACAATGAAGCAATAAAGGCACCATATGCTCCTGGAGTTACTCCTGTTGTTTTGAAATCTCACACCAGCAGAGTGAGAATAGTGTTTTACCCAGTTTTTTTAAGTATGTGCCAGGAAAAAAGTGTCAAAATGAATTATACATTTTTTTTATTTTTTTTCACCAGACACACATATCATTTCTGAATACATTATCATCGTGCAGTCAGACTATGATTCAGTGTATATTTTTATGCCCACACAGATTTAGAAGCTGCACAATATCTGTGTCGAGGAGGCACCTGTGGATAACCGCTATCTATTCCAAACATAATAACATGAAATAGCAGAGGCTGAACTCTGATCCAGGGGAAAGTTGAGGAATATCAAAAGCAATATCTCACAGATGGCCACAGCTTCCATTCACATCTGTTTATTGGCCCCCATCTCCTGCACAGTCACTTCAGTGCACCTCTACAAGACCTCACCATCTTGTGCAAAAATCAGCCGTCTCACGGGGCGGGAGAGAGCTCTCTCTGTATGCCTAATGCACTATCTGCGACTTTACTGGAGCATTACAGCGTTATTTATCTGCAACAGACTGTACAAAGTAATATTAGTCATATCAGCAGTATTGTCGAGCTTTGGTGATTTTTACTCAAAAGCAGGCTCACTATCGTACAGCCTGTTGCGTGGTCAAGTAGATGTCTGTTGGATAAACACATATTTTTCCGTCTAGAAAGTCAGCCTGTCACAGCTGCCCACCTCCCTCCACCTGCCTCTTCTACTTCTTTCCCAATGCGTGACTTTGATTAAATTAATTGAAAAGAAAAGCAAGTAGCCTCCTTAGGCAGTGTTACTGTTATTATAATTAGCAAACGTGGCCCACTGTTTCTGTGGCCTGTTTGCTCACGGGCTAAAGCCTCCAATGAGATGGCAGTCATGTGGTGTCAGCTCCATTGTGAAAGAGCAGTGTAGACAATGCAGAATGGCCTCATCATATCTTTGTGTTTCCATTTGTGTGTACCATTCGGGTGTCTATGCAAATTGGCATATCATGGTTAGAGCGCAAAAAGGGCCCCTGACAGCATTCAGATGCGGTCAAGAATAAGCAATTAGGACCATGTGGACCGAGAGCATTTTAATCAGTCAACGCACCAGCTCCATTTTTAGCTCCATGGCCATGTTTACCCACACAACACACTACTTTACATTACAGTGACACCTAGGGAAAAAAAAAACTAAAGTTGGGTTTATTTTAATTGGAAGTCATGTGAGAACCCACGTGAAAAATGAACTGCGTAGTCACTGGAAGGAAAGATAATTGTGTGGCTGATCGCATCATTATAGCATTGAAGGACCAACACAAACCATACAGAAAGTTACCAAAGATATATATCATTAATCTGGTTTTACACTTAGTTTTCCAAATTGGAAAAAGGAATCTGTTACAGCACTGCCCGCTGTGTGCTTCCTTGTTAAAATGTGCATCCGTATTTCCCGACAGCTCATCAAATGAAAGACAAAACAAATATCTTGTCCGTTTGCTAGTTTGTTCTGGTCTTAAATTCAATTTTAAGATGTTTACAGTGAGTAGAAATCGTTTTATTAGAGGGAAAACATTTATTATTATCTATTTCTGACTGTTCTGAGGCTGCTATGGTAGCTCCATGGACCTTGATTTCACACTGAGTCAAATTTATAGTATCAGCTTCTCTGCACAGTACGCTCCCTAACAACATATTTTCTCTTTTAATACAGAGCAACAACAATAGGAGAATGAACCCCATCCTGTCTTACTAATTAAAAGTTTAATGTTAACACTAAATTAGCAAGTGTTTAAGTGTTAGCTCTATAGTGTTGCCAAAGCAAAATGATAAAAAAAAAAAAAATAGAAGAGCGACTTATTGTCCCTTCTAATTAGATGGATGGTACTTTTAGAGAAGATCAAAATGTTGTTTTTTTTTATGTCTAAATGCCATGAGCTTTCTTGTGCTTGGGATTAATGTTTGCAGAAAGAAGTTGGGAAATAAGCTTATTTTAATAACACAATAGGGACATTTCTTTTAGTGCATATGTATACAGTTGAAGAGGCAGACAAGAAAATCATGTAAGGTTTCCTGGTTGGTTGTCAGTCTGCTGTGAAATACATGTACATGTAATACTTTTAGGAATCTTGACTTTGAGCTGTATTAGGCTGATTTTTGATCTACATGGCAGAAACAACAACACCAAAAAAACTATTGTTTCCACGACGATGTGTTCCTTTCAAATGCAGATACATTTTTGATGTTTAAAGCCTTTTTCCCTGCCAGATAAAGGACACCAATTAGCTCAGTTTTTAAAACTATCTCACAGGCCTTTACCACAAATCTACAACCAAATGCCTATTTACGTCCCCAACTGAATGACAATAAACAATCATCTTAGGGACATTTTAGCATTTCCAACTTTGTTAGCCCGCAGAAGGATTTTCTTCCATTGGAAATCTAACAAAACCACTTAAAGCCTCTCAATGGCTGAGCGACCATATGCTCCAGTTCAGCTTTGAAAAAAATCAAAAACACACTTAGGGGGTCTAGAGATGGGTTTTTGTATCCTGGACCTCCGTCACATCTTTCTTTGACCAATGTAAATCCTTGCCGGATAACTGATATTCATGATGCCCACCCCACAATGAATGCAGAACTTTCTTTGTTTATAATCTTAAGGCTTTTGTTTTTGGTTTAGTTTTTTGTTTTTCCTCTTTTTGCTTCATCTCTTGTGAAATACAATGTATGGATGCTTGTAAATAATTGTAACACATGCAGTTTGGATTATACAGGATGCCAGTTGATGCACCACCTGGGGATGGGGGGGTGGGTGTTAAGGGCTATCACAGCATGAAAGAGTTTTCCCATAAATGTCTTGTATAAACATTTAATTCCTCAATGAAAAGAGTTTTTAAAAAATATATATATATTCATTTGTAGAATTAACATGTTAAATTTTTCTAACACATACACTGTACGACTTATTTGATAAATCACAAAACACAGGTTATACGTTGTTGGGTCGGGTCTGGATTTCAATTGGAGATATGAACGGGTTGGATTTAGTCAGCGGCTCGGGTGGGTGCAGGTTGGTAAATTTCGACCCGTGCAGGACTCTGGACTTGGGGTTCCTAATTTTTCTGTGGTGTTCAGAACACATGCTGTTGGCTTTGTTTTTCCTCCTATCAAAAAAATAGACTGCACGACTTCCTTCTTCTTCTTGATGCTTTATCTCGTTGGCATATGTTACTTTCTTTCTGGTCCACTGGATAGTCCGTTTGCAAGTGAACCAAGACCCCCGGCTTTCAAGTGGACCAGAGTCCACTTCTTTGGTACGCTTCAGAGTGCGGTTGGTGTTCACACTGCACCAAACAAATCGTACTATCCATGGAAGAGGACCATGGTCCATTTAAAGTGGACCAAACAGCTGCAGTGTGAAAACGCCCATAGCCACTCAGTTGTCGCATCTGACATTCTGGTCCACACTCCATACCAGTTGGTGGCTGTAAAGCAACTAATCATTGCATGCCCACCACCAAGAAAACAAGAAGGAGAAGAAGAAATTGTTTTTATTAATAGGCAACATTGTTGCATCTACATAATGGATGACCTGCTGGCCCTTTATATGGGAAGTTTGAGAATACATTTTTTTTTTTTTTAAAAGACAACAAACAATAGAAACGCTGTAATTCGGAGACATAATAGAAATGAATTTTTGTTTCACCAAAGCATTTTAACATCAAGCACGCGTTTGTTTCGGGCTGCAATTTAAGCTTTAACACGTTGCTTTCGGCAGACAGCAAGCTAGATATTTAAAATGTGATTCATCATAATTAATCTACAGCTATCCTGTGATTACTCCGATTAAAATGTTTAATTGTTTGCTTGCCCTTCTGAATAATTAGTCCAATCTATTGATAGATCACCCCACACTAAGATGTATCTTATCTTGGCCACCCCATTAAAAATCTGCTTAATATGTTACTGGTTGTTGGGTCACAGTGCAATTTATTGAAGTCACAAAACAGGCTAAAATATGATAATTTCTGGGCTTTGTCACACCAGAGAATAACATTAAAGCCCCATTAGACCCATTATTGTCCAAGGACTTTTACTTTTTATTGCCACTGTTAAGTGCAGTCAGTTAGTATTTGGCTTTGATATAAACTAATACATTGGTAAAGTTAGGGACTGAAAACACTTTTGGGCTTAATCATTTATAAATACAGGGTTATGGATGTATCTAATATCTCTGCGCGTGTTCTATGCAAAATCCTTTAATAAGGAGGGTAATAAGGATGGTGTAAGACGCCAAACCATGGACTATACTGGACCATACTCTGAACACATCTTAACCCTATAGGCTATAGCTAAATATAAAAAAATATTGCTATTTTATATTACAGCAGTAAGGTATTTGATCAAAGTATCCTGGACTGTGCCTTTACAAATCATTATATTAGTCTTATTTTTTGGTGGGTGACAGGGTGAAATATTAAACCTTGACTCTCAAGTGTATGAAAAATCACAGCAATGTTGAATTACATATTTACCAAACTTAAATTGAGTTATTTCTGTTGTGATGAAAAACGCATTCTAAAGTAAATGAGCAAATAACTGTATGAAAAGAGAATCTCTGGCAAAATTCATTGCAAAATTGGTTTCCAAGATGATGTATTATGCAGAGCTGCCTCATACCCGGCCATTAACGGTGGGGGGGGGGAGGAAAAGGTTGAATTTGGGCATAATCCACGTGCTCCCAATTCAGATCAAAGGCTGAGGTAGAACAAGAGGCAACTAAAGATTCATGGGAGTGTGCAAGCTGTCAGAGGCCTTGATTGGTGGAGAACTTCATCAGTCACATGACCAAAACAGAGCCCGTGCGGAGGGTTTTGTATGAAGGCTGCTGCTATACAGAAGTGCTTAGTTCCTCTGAGCCATCAGCTGGGAAATTGCTGAGTAAAAATAAGTGAGCGTGTGTTTGTGTGCACACACATATACACGTCAGGGTAGAGGGGGGGGACTCAATTAAAAACCAGCTGTGCCCTATTCCTCCATAAACCCTGCAGCGCCCCCCCACCCCCACCCCCACCACCCCCCTCTTGTCTCACCCCTATCCTTCCCCCCTCCACTGCCCCCCTGTCACAAACCCCCCACTGCTTTGTAAGCCGCCTGTAAGCTTCGAGACTCATGCTGATGGATCTAATGCTTCCTTGCAAAAAAACACACATACAAACGTACAGACACGTGCGCACGTGGACATAGTGAAACACACGAACACAAAACAACACACAGCCTTCCCCTCAAATGCACTCTAAGTGCTCATTTGCCCCCCCTGCTAATTGATGTAATTTCAGCAGACTTGTGTGCCAACTTAAGGCAGCCCCCCCTCCTCCACCACTCTCTCCTGCTCCCTGGTGTACCTGTTACTGACTCATATATAGCATTGGCACTGGGTGGAAGGGGGGGGGGTAAGGGGGAGGGGATACATGAACACAAAAGTCAAAGCTTTTTAAGAGACAAACAAGCAGACAGACAAAGAAACTGAGGCGGAAAGAAATGCCCACAAGCCTGTTAACATGGTCTTAAATAACCAGCTTTATTCTTTTCAGTAAAGGTTAGAGGGAGCACAATTTGGCTGAAGATACTGTCTGTCTAAGAGGCATTAATCCAGACATATCTGCTGCCTTTTCTTCTCCTCATATTGGTTGACTGAAAGCCCACGACATGTTCGGTTTTCTTTTATTCTTTTCATACTATTTTGAATAGCAACAATTTATGTTTTACATCACTGCCATGCTGAGAAAGGCTCAGTTAATATGGCTTAATAAGGGTGTAGCCAGAGGGCAGCAGTAGTGCTTAGCCAGCTAATCAGTGGTAATTCTATAAGTCCAGGTTCTTTAATTAGCTAATTTGCATTTTCTAAATGAATCAAATTGATTATGTAATTAACAGTACAATGCATCTTTTTCTCAATGTTAATAAGGCACACACACGTCACCCACAAACACCTAACACTGTCTGCGCTGAGCATTACCTCTGGAGAATGCAGATATGTTTGGCAGTGACACATGCTTGTGAGACAACTCTCTTTTACAAGGTTAAATAAAACTCCTGACACCACGCAGTCTGTAATAGTACAGAATGCACCATGAACACAATTTGCAAAATACAATTCTGTGAGGCTAAAGGACCCCTTAGCATGGGCTTTAAGGAATGTGCTTTGATAAGTTATACAGGTTTGTGCTAATATTGGCTCATAATAGAGAAAGGTCAGCCAACTCATCTTCACGTAAAGCATCTGACAACTTGCCTTAGGATTATTTTTTTCTCATTTGAGCGAGTTTTGAGCCTCACATTTATCCATAGGTCAGATTTGATGACACATCTCTTTAAGACGGTGGTTTCTAATTATCGCAGAGTAAGGCCAGACGGCTGGATAAGCACTAAAAAAGATGCTATAATTCAGTGGTTCTTGATCTTTTGTGCCATCCTGGACCTTTTGAGGGTCCAGTTTTTTATTTGAACATCCAGTTGGATACATCCTCATTTCTAACAAAGTCTCATTCTGTCACTTGGTCAAAAGTGTCAGTTTTTGATGCACAAGCTGCATATTGCTTGTTATCATGGAGTAGCATAAACTGATGCACCAATAACATACAGTAACAGAAAAGGGTCAAACTAGAGGTTTCATATTCTTCTAACACAATTGTATGGGATTGATTTGGCCTGTGTGAACAAATGATGATTTCCTTGCAAATGTATTATCAAAGAATTTTGTATCCTCCTTCCTCTGATCTCAGTCTCTTATTTTATTTCCTTTACTCTGCGACTGCATTGCTTCATTAGGTAATAAAACTACTTGGTTAAAGCCAGTAAAACACCATGGTTAGATGTTCCAATACATAATACATTGAATTTTATTGAGGGTTGAGGGTTAGATTACCAGTGTAGGAGACTCTGATCTTACCAAAATGATGCATTAGGAGTCTCTGTGTTCAGAACCAAACACAGAAGGCTCCTCAGTGTATAGCCTACTTGTGACATTTTGGGGATGAAAATGGGTTCAATGCTTTGGGCAGTCCTCACTTTTCCCCATTCCTTTGTTGTAAATGGTCTGCATGGATATTTTGCCTTTTAGTTGTAGCTTGTCATAGTTTTAACAGAGATTTTCAATACCATGTTCAGTATCCAGTCATTTCTGTCCGCAATTAACTTCACGAGGAAGATGGACTTCATGTAATAGAAACCCTCCCTAGCTAACATTTAGGCAGTTAACCAGGCAGACCATGTTTTTGTTTAGGCTACAGCGTCGATTCTAATATAAAAGTATAAATTGTCTCATGCAAGGTTCAGGATTACACACTTTGCTGTGAAGCCTAATTTTAGGGATTGGGTCTAAAACTTGCATTAATTCACAGATATCCCCAAATGTATGCATGTGTACCTGTCTGGCTATTTTATTGAGGACCATTTTGGATGGAGATTCAAGATTCAAGAACTTTTATTGTCACACCAGCTCACGACAAGCGTTAACAGGCACGAAATAAGGACTCAGGTCCCTGCAAACAGCCTCAATAAAAATTTTAAACAAAACGAAATAAATAAAAACAACAAGAGTAAGATATGTACAAGAAAATTATAAATGTGACTGTACCAGAAATTAGCTTCCTAAGTGCTAGACATGCATGAATGAATTATTGCACTTTGGTGGGTTAGCGTTTGTAGTGCAGATCAGTGTATGGTGAAGATGAAAGTCTACAGAGCATGGCTCGAGTTCATCAGTCTGACAGCTTCAGGGAAGAAGCTGTTTCTGAGCCTGGCGGTCTTGCTCTGAATGCTCCTCAGCCGCCTGCCTGAGGGCAGGGTCTGAAACAGTGCCCTCCCTTGCTTGTCTCCAGTTGGTGCAAAATGCAGCCCCACGCCTCCTAACTGGAGCACGTAAGAGGGAGCACATAACCCCCATCTTGGCCTCCCTCCACTGGCTGCCCGTGCATTTTAGAGTACATTTTAAGA
>JBBBVU010000007.1:28476519-28513889 GCA_037177055.1 Atherinosoma microstoma
CCCCCCCCCCCCCCCCCCCCCCCCCCCCCCCCCCCCCCCCCCCCCCCCCCCCCCCCCCCCCCCCCCCCCCAAAAAATGAAATATTTCGGTTAATCATGTAAAGAAAGGAGTTGACACGGTGGGTTAGGATTGGTTACAGTTTAGCGGTAAAGCCTCCTGGACGCAGCTCCTTTCCCGCATTCCCGTCTCTCGCCTACTTAAAGGCAGTGATAATGCAATTTATGTTTATTTTTATGTTTATATTCCTGCTATCAGTCCTGATTCACCCACTCTGCCATACACTCACAAAGACATCATGCACAGTCGGCTGTAATGCGTTCTGCAGAGCCAAAGGCAGTGTGGATGTGCCTGTGTTGGGCTGAGTTTAATGTATTTCCTCTGCTGCCATGATCTATATTTCCTGGTGACACAAGAGAAGCTGAAAGCCAAAGCCCAGCAGGTCCCCATCATGCAGCAGCTGAACACAAAACTGCAGGACACTCAGAAATTCATAGTCTTTTGGCATGTGTGACTTTTTGTGCATAAAGTTTAAGGATGCATGAGGAAAAAGTTTTGTTGGGAGTCAGTTGTGTTTCAAGCAGGGTGTGGAAGGATGAGGCCCACACACCAGCTGTAGATCCCGGAGGCTGGCAGTCATCGGCACCTTATGACATGAAAACGCACATACACACACATAAACTCACAGATGCCATGAAGATCTTGATAATGAGACGCCCCGCTGAAATTCACACTTCAGTCTAACTGGAACAGTCTCTCTCTCTGCGGCCCCTCTATCTCCTCCTCCACCTTTAGCTCTCTTCAAGCCTGCCTGCGTCTGTGTGATCTCCAACGCTCTTTGATCTCTCTCCCGCTTTCCATCCCTCCGTCTTGAGCTTTTGACAGAGGCATAGAAATCAAAAAGGATGGAAAGCCCTCAGATTTGCATGTGATCATCACTGAAAGTCTTTTAAATATATGCATATGGAAACAAGAGCACATGCTGTCCTTTAGCCATATGTCTGTTTTTACTCGCAAGTACGCAAAAGTGAACTGCCTCCCATTCTGTTTAAGCAGCCAGGTGTAATAATCAGGACCAGTGTGTTATGTGTGTGTGTGTATGTGTTGTGAGCCACAGTCTTAAGTGCTAATAGGAGCTCACACTGGATAGCAGCAGGACGTGTCAACCACAATCTCCAGACAAGCCCTCAGGGTGTCCTACTTGGCATGACCACACACAGATACACACTCACACTTACGGGCTAATGGGACTGAGATGTTTGGACTTGACTTAAGGGTCTGAGCACTACAGGTTCCCTGAGTCCCTGTCCGTGTTGGACATTTGGACATTCACGGTTAATAAACAGGATTAACTCTGCTGTTGTGAACTTATACTCTATATTGACTTCTTCATGCAAGCCTGTATATGTACACAGGATATTTGTTAATAAACAGACAAATATGATTAGGGAGTGAATATCTTTGTGTGAAAGTGTCTCTTTCCTTTATCTGTCCTCCTGTATGTGGGTTACATATTTATACATTTCACTGCAACACCTGTGAGGCCTGGTAAGAGGTGCATCAATCTTCATTAGACTGAAATGAGGCTGGCCTTGTTGAATAAATGACTAGCATTGAGTGCGTGTGTGTGTGTGTGTATGTGTTTGGCTGTGTCTGTGCGTGTACATGTATGCCTCTGTTGAGCTCTGTGGCCCACTCTGACCTGGCTGACAGATGACTGCAGTGATTTCCAGGGTTCAGCAGATTAGAGGATTAAAGACTGAGGGCTTCACACAATAACACTAATGCATGTGCGCGTCAGCAAGCGCACACGCATCAAACAAATGCACACTGGCATTTGGAGCTTTCGGGGGGCTATATGGTCAGTGACATCCAGCGTGACCCGTGCGCTACATGCCGTCCCAGGTTGTGCCGACCGTCTACGCACGCAGATGGAAAACAGCATTAGAAATCCTCAAGGGTGTAATTTCACTAATGCCATTTTTGCACCACGGGCGTGACCTGTGTTGGTGCTGAGAGCCCAGTTAATACTTTTTGTCCTTCTCAACCGTTTCAGAATCCACTCGGTGTTAGAAAATGAAGCAGCATTGTGGGTTGAATGTTTGTGACTCGGCCAGTGCAATTTTGTTTCCGATTTAGAGCCAAAAAGTCCCTTTCAGACACAAACTCACCACCATTGTGTTGGTTGTTTTAAATGCTGCCAACTGGAAGTGCATTGCACTGACTTAATGGATGTCATAACAAAAAAACTACTTATATGTCACTCAGATATAATTTACCTGAGTACAGCAAAGTGCCTCATGTATAAAGACTATTGTATGAGTTCATATTTTGACAAGTTTGGTTCAGGAAAGCAACTCTTTGCAGCATGGTGTAAACATTTTTCTTTTACCTGGCTTGGCAGGTTCCCGGAGTGTGAAATGCTAAGCATCGTTTCTGACAGTGAAACCATAGCAACATTAGCAGGTTGAAAACACCTTGACTCCATCAGGTTTCAGCTTGCCGGGCGGGTTTAGACTTCATCTTTAGCAGATCTACAAGCTTCCCACTGATATGTGCCTTTGCTGTTTTCATGACTAAGTTAGATTTTTTTTTAAATGAGCCTTTTTTAAAAGAAATTGAACAAACACAAACACTGCTGTTGTACATCACATTAGATCTCAGAGCTTCATCATTTGCGACATAACAGGAAAGAGAAGCAGAAATAGACTCTTGTCACTACTGATTAATGGAGAATGCTGACCTTTAAAGGAAGGTAAGGTAGTTGAAAGTGATATTCTTTGTGTCATGGAAGGGAATACTTTTTATACTGTTGTTGCAATCGTCAGGACATTCTGTTAATTGGAAAATACTAAACTTGGTTATATGGCTCTATTAAAGGCAGTTTAGCCTGTCCACCACCCACTCAGCTATTTCACACGTCCAGGGCTTTTTCTTTTCTTTTTTTTTTTGAGCCAGATATACAATCAAGGCCTGGTGATAAATCCATAGATAGAAATAAAAAAACCCTGCAGTAATAATTCCTGTCTTCGGATACTTCCCTGTTTGGCTTCCTGCACGGTAGATTCTGTATAACATCACACACAACAGCGTCAAAGATGCTTTGAGGATGGATCTGCTCAGTTAACCAGTCGCTGGACTGACCTGTTTACATTTCCCTGCTTTGTCTGTTTAGTTCTCAGTTTGATCCATAAGTGATGCATTATTCTCTCTGTTTCATATTTTAGCACTGCAATGGTAATTGTGCTCCTTTAAGGCTTTTGTCAAGGCAAAGAGAAGAATTACCTTGGTTGTTTCACTTTTTTAAGAGGTGTAAATTGATGTACTGATGAAGGAATAAATCATATTAATTGCGGTAATTGATTAATTGATGGGTAGGTGAGCAAGGGCCACAGAGAATGAAAAATTAATGGATGAAACACTACATGGTTTTCAGCAGAGATGTTTGAATGAACAAAAACAGGAAAATTCTTGTATTTTTTTCTTTTATTTAATATATTATTTCTTTGGTTTTTTACAACAACAATAGAACAGAATTGACTTTAACAAGATCTGGTTAAATGTACAAAGGTTTCCAGTTCATTTTCATTCCAAAAATGTTTTCCTTAAACTTTTTTTCTTCAATAAACAGACTTTCCCCTTGAATGGCACAACCAAAATCTTCTACTTTTAGTGCTTTTTGTGTTTTTAAATTAAAAAGAAGAGCCCCCCCCCCTGCCAACCTGGAGCCCTGGATATCTCTTTTTTTTTAAGGAAACACTTAACCTCAGATATGCTGCTAAGATAGATAATAGTAGAAGTGAAATTAGCCAGCGAGACACCAACTTAAAAACTAACCAATGCTCTACTGGGGCTATTTTGGTTTTGTGGGATTTTTCTAAAACATGTACAGATCTGAAACCCATAATCCCTTTGCCAGTCTGCCCCCAGCACACTCCTGTACAACCTCTGTGGCCTCCTTTTTTTTTTCTTCTTTTTTTTTTTAAGGGGTTTTGTGTCACTCACACACCGCTTAGTCCATGTGTGTGTTAGTGGGGTGTGGCATTTGACATCCAGCATTAGCTGTGCTTTAGAGAAAGTGACGCTTGTAGAGCGCAGCTTTCATCTTGGATTATCATGCCCGTGGATCCTGTGGGTTTTTGTGTTGGAAGTGATGGCAGAGTGGGATGATATTTACTACATCTGTCTGACAGCTGACCGACTGGTTTTAACTCATCCTCTTCATAAGCTCATGGCATTCTGGGATGAGCTTCTTGGTTACATTTGAGATGAGAAAAAGAATGGAGTCCCGAGCTCAGGTGCCCATTTTGGCACACTGACAGACACCATTTGGTTTAAATAGCCTGATCTCACGAGAAAAATGTGTCCATCGTGTGTTTGTCCACATGTCCAAAGCTCAGCGGTGTTACAATCAAGGTGCAGTAATTGTATTTGCCTATTGTTTTGTAAAAGGACACATTGTGACATGAATGTGTAACTGAAACTCAATTCCAACTAGTAATCAATAGGAAAATACTCAATACTGGGGAAATTAAAAAAAAAATCAATACTTCTTATCAATGCCTGAGTGTATCCATTGACAGCTTCTAGAAAAACCAATTTGTAAGCTCTAAATCCCACTCAATGGGCTGTTATTTAGTAAGTAAAGCATACCTCTCCATCAGGACCTGTTTACATTATTACAATGTGCATCGATGGAAATTGCTATGTATATCACTGTAAGAAAAGATCCTAGAACAAACCCTATAACCATCCATCCATGATAATACTTTTTTATTATCAATACAGCAACTTAATCTTGCATTTTCATGCAAACCTTCCCAACTGGGACTGATGTCAGAGTTGAAAAGTGACCCATTGCTGGAGGATATTGAGTCAGATTGGTTTCAGACTGTGACAACAAAGTAGAGCGCTGTCAGTTATCTGGTTCTTCAAAAAAAACCAGCCATACGGTTGTACAGTTATTTTGGTCACACTAAACATGCTGCTAACACCTGCAAAATGTCAACTGAGTCCAGACTAAATTATTTGAAAAAAAAAAAAAAAAAAAGACTTAATTTGTGTGCCCTAGTTTAGCAGTAAAAGGTTATCTTTCTAAACCGTTTCCCACCAGTGTGGAGAGGTGAGTAGATTCCCCTACACATGACAAATTGTTCTCCTGCTGTTTCCAGGGGGATGCAGTGAAAAGTGGACATTTCCTTTTCTGCCATTAAGAGGTAAGTGCAGCTGGTTGACTCTTCCTGGTCATTGGTCAGACTTATAGAGCCATCAAGCACTGACCCCTTTGATCCTCCAGACACGAAGTGTAGTTAGAGCAATCACTGATGATACTTGAGCAGCCTTTGTAGCGGTGAACATGCCCTCTGTTATAGGTACACTTGAGTGTTGTGCAAAAGAGTCTGCTACAACCCTGGCTACTGGAAGAAATATCAGTTAATGGACACATCCAAACAACTCTGCATCCAGGCATACACACATATACACCCACAGTCTCATTTCAGAGTAAGAATTACTGTGACTTTTTCCTCATTTACATTACTCCTCTCGCTTTATTTGTGGGATCATTCAATTCCACGCCTTTCATAGCCAGTAGAATAACACAAACTCTTTGTGGCAGCCAGTGCAATCAGCATATTTAGTGTACCTTCTCTCCTTCTGTGGTTTATCAGCCCCCCCCCCTTTTTTCCTTCCTGTCTTTCTGAGCAGGCATGTCTAGTTACAGTCTAAAATGGCCTTGTGAAAGAGGATGGGAGTTAAGATGGCATCCCCAGAGACTTTTCAGTGAAGTAATTTAATAAACTGTGATATTTTCCCACTCCACTAGGGAAAGGGAATAGGTTCAGAAAGTAATGAAACTCAGCTCTTGAATTTTTAATATAAAAGAATCAATTTCCTGTTCTTGAACATAACCAAGCAAAGGGTCCTCTCTCCTCTGCCTGCTTTGTAACATGCACAATGTGCCACTGATGTCCAGATAACTTCCTGTTCTTGCCGTGAAAAGATGTAAAAGGGTTTTTTTGCAAACATTTGTTTAACAGCATCGTTTGGCTCCCACCCCTCAGCGTTTGAGTATAGCAGCTGGAAATATAGATTTCCCAAACCACGCTCACTACTCAGAAAGTGAAAAAGTACCGACCTTGCAAGAGTGCATGTATGCACTCGTTCAATAATGATCTTTATGTCTGTCTTATATATAGACTGCAATCATATAGCTGGTGTTATTTAGAGGGAGGGGGTAGTAAGACATTTTACTTCAAGGCAGGTCAGGATCACACGCTTTGAATTATTAATAAATTCCTGTAGGTATTTCCATAAATCAATAAATAACATGTAAACATAACCTATGATAAATTGGACATTCCAAAGCAATGATTTGTGTATTATTGTGTCAGACAAAGCTTTATTTTGTCCAATCTTCTTATCTCATTTTAACTTATAGCTTGAAGGTTAATTTATGTAGTGGAATTTTATAGAGTGCTGTTATTCTGTCATCATATCATTCCCAAGTGATTAAACCAAAATATAGCGCAAAGTACCATTCATTCATTCATTCATTTTCTGTACCGCTTAGTCCAATTCAGGGTTGCGGGGGCAGAGTGCCACGGTGAGGATAAATTCAATCGGACTCCTGCTATCTTTGGGATTATGCTTTATATGATTGGTTCAGTTAGGTTCATTTTTTTGCTACTTTAAGTATATAAGGAAGTAAAATACTGTTCTCTATTGAATCATGTTGACAAATTACTTTTTTAAAAAACACAAAAATAGATGTTAATAAACCAAAACAGAAGCATTGGTGTGACAAGGTGCGCAAGGCATATTTATCCATATGTCTGAGACTCAAATGGATTATTACAATAAAACACATGACAGTAAGTAAAACCATGTTACTCCTGGTTCAAATTCTAACTAGCCAGGTTGAGATTAACATGTCATCAAAAGCCAAATTATGTTTGTTTTTTTAGATATCTTTTTATTTTTTTATTAACAGTTGAAGTTATGACAGGTTGTCCACTCAGAAACCTAAGAGTGACCATATCTCAAGAAATAGTCCATCTCTTCCATGCAGGACTGTCTCTAACTTCTTGTGTGGAAGATTGTTAAAAATGTCTCTAGACAAAAAGAAAACATGATAGGCAGGCGGTCCTCTGTCTGTTTGTGTGATCTGCACTTTCAAGCAATAAGAAGATGCTTCTTAAAACGTTAGAGCTGAGATTTGGGCAGTTCCGACACTATGTTTTAAAAATCTGTCATTCCCCTAAAGATAGATATAATCCGTTTTGAAGCACACAGTTTATGTCCAAAGCCAGTTTACATCTCATTTATGTCGAATTCAAGGTTGCTGTACTCCAAGAAAAGATATGGAGCATCTTTGATTTCACACTAAAAACCAAACAGCCCACAACAGACCGAAAATGAGAGTTTCGTTAATTCCAACATACCTTACCCTGCAAACTGTTGATGAAAACATCAGTATTTGGACGTGTGAAATCCCACTTCACTGAGCACATGTCCTGCTGTTTCCGTGAAAACAAAATTCCCATCCGTCAATTAAACATTAGTATAATGGGATGCGTCTGCACTCGTCTGATATGAGCACTGTGACAATGATTGGAAGTTTTCACTCCTAGATACAACCCAACACACACCCATCTTCTTCCAGAGCATTATGCATTTCTTATGGTGAATCAGGATTACGTCATCCAGTCAGTGTGATTTAAGCTATATATTGTAACAATTTATGGGTTATGGAATTGTCTCAAAGCAGTTTAAACAGTAACAAATACAATGTGTGTTTTAGCAATGAAATTAAATTTTGGGGTTAGTCTCTGTATTAGCATGTCAAATATCATTTCATCAAGACCCCTTGGTGTCAGACTGCAAAACACAAGACAACCTTCCCCATCTCTTTTCATTCTGCATGTTTAACATTGCGAAAAAGGGGAATTTTCCTTCAAACAATCTTGTAGTTCTGACGCCTCAGCTGGGTCCCTTTTGTCAAACACATAGGGGACATTTGCTTTAGCTTCATTTTTCATTTCTTGGTTTACACTGCTCTTCTCAAAGGGCTTATATACACACCCAAGCGGACAGTAGTACATGTGATGTGCAATGAAGGAAACCCTGAAGACATTTTCTGTTTAAGGTTATACAATGTTATATCAGTTTTTTTTCTCCACATGACCATGTGTTTGCAAACGATTTGATTGTTTGTTTGTTTTTAGAAATTTAGAAGAAAACTGAGATTGCATGCAACATGTCAAGCTAGCTGTTTGTTTTCCATTGTCGCTTCAACTTCCCCTCTCGTGCCCTTATTTGCCATGCTGAGCAATCAAAGTGCTGAAAGATACGAGAGAGAAAGATGCTCACTGGTGCTCCACATACCCGATAACCAGGCGTCAACTTGGCCTATGAGAGCCTTCCGACCATAAGTAGTCAACATGCCTGTGGTTGTTGGGACAAAGTGGAACAAGCTCCATTTATGTTGGAGGTAACTCCAACATTCAGCTTTTTGCTGGATGTAACTCTTAATAAAAAGGAGGTGTCCCCTGCATTGTTGTTGGATTTAGCTGAAGATTTTGCTTCTGAACAAAATAAAAGCCTTCAAGTTTCCATCAGCATTTGGAGGTCCTTCTTTTCCTCCAGATGTGACGGGACAGCTGAAGGCCAATGCTCTCCTTTTTTAAAATATAGTTTCCTTTCAAATTTAAACTCACAAAATCCCTCTGCATTTATTTTTTGATTCTTTTTTTATTAAAAGAAAAGAAGGAATCCGGACATGTTTCTACAACATTTGATCCAGACATGACACTTGTATTTGATGATTTACGCGGTTTCTTTCCTTCCACACTTCCGTCCAGGCTGTTGCCTGTTTGTTTACTGCAGAAATGCAATGACACTACTTTTACCCTGACTCCACTGCTACGTGTGGCAGAGAGAAAGAGAGACACAGAGAGAGGTCAGGTGATGATTTATGACCG
Source organism: Atherinosoma microstoma (assembly GCA_037177055.1). Lineage (NCBI taxonomy): Eukaryota > Metazoa > Chordata > Actinopteri > Atheriniformes > Atherinidae > Atherinosoma > Atherinosoma microstoma. Next base: position 28,485,498 of record JBBBVU010000007.1, read on the forward strand.
AGATGCTGCATTCCAGCACAGGATGATTAATCTCTTCTGGGAACACTTCACGAGTACAAGTTTAACCTACCTCGGCCTTGCGCGCGCACGCACGCACACACATGCTAGAGAGCACAAAGCAGCGTAAACACACAAACGTAAGCACACGCGCACTCTGCATGCAGGACATAAACGCAGGGCAGAGTGCATGTAGGTGCTTTTGTATGCTATCCATGTGCAACTACGCCCCCATCCTCCCCTTCGCTGACACCCCTCTTTTAGTCTCTGCCTCCCTGGTTCTTTCTGTCTTTTTTTCCCCCTCTCCTCGCTGGCCTCGTGGTGCAATGTTTCACATTCACCCCTCTCCTCTTTTGCCTCTTCCATTCATCACAAACAGTCACAGATGCTCACACTCACGTAGGGAGACAGAGAGTGAGAGAGCCTCTGTGTAAGGCCATTTGGCTCCAGTATCAGTGAGCATAAGGCTATAGGATTAGTGCTGCTAGGTGCTAAAAGCTTCAATGTCTTAATAAGCACAGAGGAAGGCAGGAACCGGTCGTATCTGTGTGATACAGCTGCCGTCTGCGCGTATGAAGCTGCTTTGCACAGGTACAAACTCTCTTTGGCAGTCCTGGGCCAGCACATTTGAGAGGATGTGAAGTGTAAATACCACAGAATACACTACAAGCTCTATTACTTGAGCACACTTCAACAAATTGTCCCACAGTTACACTCATTGAAGCACAGAGGGAGGTTGAACACATCTTTATTGTAATGAAGTCATTTATTGTAATGGAGAGCATTTACAGTCAACTGTAGCTTACACACGAAGAAATCAAGGTGCTGGTATGGTTCCAAAAATATATGTGGGATTTTTGCTCTAGCCATACCCTGCTAGGGTACAAACACTGCATTTTTAAAGTTGGTATGTTTTTGTACCTTTCTGTCTGAACTGTGACAGAACAATTCTGCATCATGTCTCTGCGTTCTGCTACAGGAATGTATACAAGTAAACAGCCATCACAACAATATACCATTTAGAATAGGCAGTAAAACTAGCATATTGTGCATGTTTTGGAATGTGGGAGGAATCCAAGATACCCAGAAAAATAATGATAATGATAATAAAAATCATTTTTGCTCATGTTTACCTTGTACAAAACGACCACATCTGAGATCAAAACCATGAATCTTCTGGCGGTGAAGCTGTGCACCGTCATATCGCGTACCAGTGAGGATTTTCTATTGTTAAGGTGAAATTACACGTGGATCTTTTTCTGAATCTTACAAAGTACATTTCTGAGACTGTTTCTTTTGTAAGTAGAGAAATGAAACATTTACTTTTCTATAGAATCAATGCAGTTAGCGTGGGTAAATGAAGCAGAACATAGCAGCTTTACCATTAAAATTCAAAATTCGGAAAAAGACTGCACTTTCTGGATCATCAAATCATCATATAACTACACCTGCTCCTCTAAAAAATCCAATATAACTAAGTTTCCTTTGCAAACTTGAACAACAAAATGGGGTAATGCTCGGGGGTGGCATTACATTATTCATTGTCTTGCAAGAGAACAGAATTTGAGTCCCATTTGTCCAACAATTTCACCATCATCTTGTTGTTTTGGGTTTGGCATAAAAAACACATCATTCGGTTTTAAGTTTGCATCATGTCATCTGAATGCTTCCTATTAAAAAAACAGACATTCAAGAATGTTATTGTCTTATAGTTTCTGACCCATTTTTGTGACACTGATGCAATTTGCACACGTGTACAAACATACCCATCTCGTGCTTTTTTGTGAGACTGGGCTTGTACATCCCTGTTACAAGCTTCTCTGAATCTGTCCGTGGTCAGCTTTGTCTCTGTTTGTATGTTTCTCTGTCACTCTAAGTGATCAGCCACACCCTCTGAACATACTGACCCGCACTCTCTCTTGAGACAGAGATTATTTATGGGAATACGATTTGCAATGTGTGCAAGTTTGTTTGGGTTTTTTTTTTTCTTCACTTGCTGTCACGCAATTAAATGTTTGTCAGGCCTCACATTAGATGCCATAAAAAGTATGATTTATCATGAGGAAATGTTCAAAGAGAAAAAAAAAAATGCGGGACCCCATTACAAGGTGATTGATAACATGAAATTAAAACAAGTTATGATCCATTTAAGAGACAGAGCGTGAGTAAAGGTTGTTATTAAATGCATCACTTTATGAGTCAGTCATCTTTATATCAAAAGGCTTGCGGTTAAAACATCTACATCACTGGAACATTTAATGTCTTATGTTGAACCTTATGCACCATGAGTCTGCTGTCATGAAATAATGTTTACCAGTTAACTTGCATAGCAAAATACCCATCAAGAAAAATTGCGGCTGTAATTTATCATTATAAAAGCTGCAATCTTAATGCACTCAGTCTTGGTTGGTTTGACGAGACCAGTGGCTGCTGTTGTGGAATTATGATTTCCATAACAGACCAGAGTGGCACTTAATCCTCTCTGTAATGTCACATGTGCACAGACTTTAGCTGAAAGCATGTTATGCCACGGTTCCGTTCATAATATTCCCACAGGAGACTTGCCCCGGCCAACATGAGATGGATTTCTCAATGAATGGGACAACTACTTTACATGCTGCCAGAAATGGACAAAATATCATCATTAGAAAGTGCTACACTTCTGATTTTGTCTTTTTTTTGCATAGCTAGCTCAAACCATGGAGATGGGTGTGGAGGATAAATACCCAATTGGCAAAATTTCAGGCTCATATCTAACATAAACATACTGACACACACGCCTGGTTACATATAGCTCCTGCTCTTTGGATGTTAAGCCTTTATCTAGCAGCAGCTCAATTCATAACACAGCCAGTGTCCATTATCAAATGCAAACACTGGGAAGTGCAAAAGTGTGCTGTATGAGGGGAATGAATGAGAGTAATGTAATCTTTTGTGAACGCGCCATCCTATCACCCAGCCCTCCTCAATCTCTTCACCGGCTACAGAATAGTTGAATGTCCTGGATGATTTTAATCTTATAGCGCACATACACACATTATACACCCACAGAGATGTCTGCACTATATATTCACATTTCATGTCCCTGCTATTCGCGCATGTGAAAATTGATAACACGTGTATGTAATACAATGTAGTTCTTCGTGTGTGTGTGTGTGTGTGTGTGTGTGTGTGTGTGTGTGTGTGTGTGTGTGTGTGCATATTTATTGTCTTTTGTGGAAACAGTGTGTGTTTGAATGTGTCTAGAGTTATGTAACTTTTGCTTGGAACTCTAATTCATGAGGTTAATGCTTCTGCTTTTAATTGTTGCCAGGTGCTGTCATGCTATGTGAGTTGTTTCTATTACTGTAAAGTCTTGAGGGGTGTACCGCAAAGCCAGATTAATTAGTTGAACACATATGTTGAGCCGAAAGCCATGGCCCCTAAGCCGATATTTCAATGTCACAAAGGTCACCCTCTTAGACAAACTAGATTATGAAATAGAAAACGATACGAGAGTCACAATAAGGCTAAATCTGTATTATTGTTTATTTGTACGTATATATCGAGTTACCTTTGCATTTAAATTAATTTTTTAGCGTATATTTGAAATGTTATTTGCCAGATTACTTAAATTGTCATTGTTACAGATATCCATCTGAGGAAGTAAGTCATATGTAAACCATGCCATAAAGTTTAAGAACTCAAATATGTAGTAAACAGGTTTTGAGTTGTAAGTAATTTAACATGTTTCAGTCAACTTGCCTGTTTTTTCTAATGTTATACAACAACACTGCTCAGCCCCCCCGCCCAATAATTTGTTTCTTTTTAAATGTCTGTTTAAATGTCTGTTCATAGCTCTCCGTGAGTTGTTCTTCATGAAAGAGTGACATGAACGGGTCAATTTTTAAAAAAACAGTTGATGAAGGTTTTCCTTTCATTTCCACAAAAGGAACAAAAGTTTCCTTCTCAGAACTTGGAATAAAAAAGGTTCATAACCACCGTTTCGTGGCACCTCTGTGTCACAGGGTTTACAGTGTGTATAGTGAGAAAACTACGTATCACAGTGTCTGTGTGTCTGTCTTCCCAGAGTGGTCTTTTGTCCTTAAGTCTACTTCAATCTTCTTCACTGCTGTCTCTAAGCAGGGTTTTAAGAATATGTCTAATTGAGAAGGTCTGATAAGTACTTTAGGATGGTTTTTGGGGAACAATGTCTTTGATTAATAAAGTGAAGTAATCAGGATCTTTCAGGTTTGAGTTGTTGGTTTTGAGGCATCTTGCATTTGATCTTATTTAGAATTTACCGTTGCTTAATCAAACTGTTTTTTCCAGCTTGTTCAGCTTTAATAAAATGCTGATTTGATTAGTTTGTTTATGTAAACCCACCAAGGATTGATAATCTACCGTGTTCCCAATGCATTAAAAGATTAAATATCACAACTACCATCATTTTGACCAGACAAACCACCAGTTTTTTAGTTTTTTTAATGTTTTGGTTCTGCTGTTTATATAGGTTAGTGAAACACTTTTATACTGCATGTAAATATATGAGTAATTCAAATGGTAAGAAAATGACTAATTAGGCAATCTGTCACAGCAGTTGGAATAATTATGTCGCCAACTCATTACGGTAATAATTGATTATGAGTAAGTGATGTTGCAGCCAAATTGAGTGCTTAACAAACAATTATTTGTCCTGCTTCTACCTGTAAAGCAGGAGCTGAACACTCTTCTTTTCCCCCAAGTAGGTCCTTGAAACATGAACAGTCTTTTTACAACTCAAATACAACCATGTGCTATGTTTTAGATAGCATCTTTAAAGGGTTGCATTGGCAGAAGAGTAATGTATTTACAGCCAGAGAGAAAATATTTCAGATTTTCCTGTAATTAGTATTTAAATGTTTATGAAAAAAGTGTCCATGTACCTTAACATACCCTTCGGCTCTTAACTGCGGAGAATACAACAAAAATGTTTTGAAATTATGATGTTGAACAAACTGGATCCTGTCAAAACAATCAGCTTGAGGAAAAGACTGAATTATTTGGGGTTTTATGCTGGCCATCCTGAGCTCTGTGATGAGACAATAATTGGAAATTTGCCTAAAATTGTCTAAAATATATATGGTCAGTGTGAGATATTAAAGCATGATTAAGCATAATTTTATTAGAATGAATGAATAAATGAAAAAAATCCATGCTTTCTATCTTCTTCTCAGAATGTATCTTGGAGCAAACACACACATGCTGTGCTATTTTCATGGATTTAGTTGCTTGGATTTTCATGGATTTGTGTTGTGAAGGCACACTGACATAATCACTTAAACTGCCTTCATGTTTATTATGACTGCCTGTAGTTCATTTTTCTCAACATGGATTTTATAGCCCAAAAAGACCTTGTCACAGTGAGTTTTTAGCAAAATATGAATAGAATCATCAAATCAGGCGAATGGGAGCAGATGATCAGACCAAAAGAAAAGCCTTTGGATGCTTTTTTATTACAAACCTGATGTCAGAAAATGTTATTAATAATTATCTACATTTAAAAAAAAGACCAATAAGAAAAAAACCCAACAACGAATACATTTAATCAAATTTCTAAATGTCTTTACCTGTTTTTAGTTGCATGTCATGTTATTTGAATGATGCCAACAGCTGTTAACATCATCCTAATTCACCACTTGATTCCTTGATCAGCTTTGACAGAACATTTTGTTTCCTGCCAAACACAAATCTGTGACTGGGATTTGAAAGGGAAAGACAACAACAGACTCATACGTATAACTCTACGTTTCTGTTCTCGTGAACAACAAAATATTTCTCCCTTGAGTTTCTGTTATTGCATCGTCTCCGTAACCGGACGCTTTCATATTTCCAGCGTAGCAGGGTTAATTTGAGTCGTGTTTGCTTGGTAAAAGAATGAAAAGATTTCTGTGGATGCTCAACTGATGACTTTTGTTGCCTCACATCTCCTCTTTGAATCAGTCTTAATTTTCATCTCTAATAAAAACACACACTATAATATATGAATTCTGAGTAATAACCATAAAAAAAAGAAGGATTTTTTGTTCCACCGCAAGGATGATGGTGGGGCTTTAAAACTGTTAGATTCCTGCTGTTTTTTTTAATATCTTGTGTGATCTATTTGTGTCCTGAGCTGCTAATAGCTGAAGGGAATCGGGAGAACACAACAGGGGGTGGTGCTCAGATAATGGATTGGTTATTTTATGTTTCTCCCCCAAAAAGAAACAGAATTGAGAATTTGCTTTTGCCCCATTTTCTTTATTCTCAACTCATTGTGCCTTGTTATACTCAAAAGCAGAGCTTTATTTGGCCTAGTATACTTCAAGAATTCAGCTAAGCATCACAGCTGTTTAGAGGATCCTGCTGCTGCTGCTGCTTAGCTCCAGCACAGACGCAGCATAGTGTACGGTAAATCAGTGCAGGATGGAATTTCAGGACCCTGCACTCACCTTTGGCAAGAGGATGAGCTGTAGAGGAACACTATCCCAATGGGCAAGAGTGATTTTTGAGAGCAGTGAAACTGAATTTTCCATTCCACAGTCACAGCTCTGGTGTAGCTGTGATAATAATGTGCCCTAAACCTGACTTAGGTTCTTATTTAGTCTGTGTACCCCTCAGTTTATTCAGAAAGAAAGTAATTGCTAACAATACGTGCAGACATTTCCTTCCCTTTTCCCACTGTTGTAACTCGTCTACCATGTAGAAAGCCAGGGCGGCAGTTAATCATGTTTCTTTTTTTAAGGCGAGAGAACTATTCACAAAATCTCCTCTTCACAATTTAGAAGTTATCGGGACAATCAGCTTGCTAATTCTGCATTAATTAGAGATGAATTACAAAAAGGCAAAGTGAGTTAATGGATGTTTTTGGGGTGGGAATGGGGTGTAAACTGCGTCTCTTCACTCAGTTCCGCCTGGCTGAAGACAGAGGAAGAGAACAGAAAATCTACTACGTGCATTTGCAGCATCCTTGATCATCCACAGGGACCAAGCAATTCTCTGTGGCAAATACTAAAAGCTGTAATGTTGGGCGATGTTGCATAAATGTTTTAGAATGCTTGTTATAGGCTAGACCGAGCCTCAGCGGACCAATTTAGGCTGCCTTATAATGGCATCTCTAATGCTCCGGTCTACATGAAAATAAACAAGTCTGTAAGACAGAGTATTAAGTGTGCTGTATTATTGCTTATTCCCAAAGAAACAGAATGATCTCTTTTTTTTATGACATTCAATCTATAAAGCAAGGCAGGGGTGATTTTACAACCATATTTTAACATAAATAGACAAACATTGCTTTTCTTTTCTTATCAGAAGCGTGGATAGAATTTTTCAAAGTCATCCGATTGGCTGCACCTGGTTGGACGGTGAGTGTATGCAGGCGGGAATGTGTCCCTGAGCGTAGGAGTGGCTGTGTTTCTTGGTGTGTGTGATCTCTGCCCTTGCTGAGATGTATGGCTGATTCCCTGATCCGGCAGGTTAAGGAGGGCTTTGGCTCTGTGCTGCTGACCCATCTGGACTGTGTGCCGAGTTTCAGCCTCATGTCTACACCACAGTGCTTAGAGCTCATCTCTATTCCTTTACTCAGTTCAGACCTTCAGCATTACAGCTGCGACAAAATTATAATGGTCATTGACCCAATATACTTCAGATGATTCTGTGCGGCTCAATACGTGAGCGTAATCCCCTGCCAGATGTGGTTCATGCCTGAGCCACAACAGCACACACACTCACACACACACTAAACAGATGTAAAGAATACAGATGGGTAGCTCAAATTATTTTTCTATATTTGTTCTGCGCTGCTATTATACTGATCCTTCTCAATCTGTTGTTGGTGACTTTAGTTCCCATCCAAATATCTTTTCTGCTTTTCTGCCCTTCTTATCCCAGAGCTCAAGCTTGGTGTGACCCCCCCTACAAACACTATGAAAGCCAAAGAGGATCAGTGTTCAGATCCACTCAGATTACTAACTTCTTTTTCACCCTCTCTATGTGCCTCACTCGGTTCCCCCTTCACTTCTTCTTCTGCCTACCTATAGCAACAAATGGGAATGCCATCCCTGAGTTACACTTGGACAAGGGCATATAATGCAGTAGGTGCACGCACACACATATATACACACTGGCAAACACTGCTGCAGGGCTGGGTAGTATTTGAGGGGCAGGATAATGTCAGCTGACCAAGGCTTTGGTGGCTCCCAGTCATCCATGGCTGCCAACTTAACTAACATCAGCTCCACTACACAGTAATAGGAAAAAGGCGGCCTGCCTTTTCCTGTAGCTTTTAATAGGGCATCTATTTTGTATGGAAGAAAGAGAAAGAAAAGGAGAAGCATAGTAACCATTGAGGAGCCATTGTGTCTTTTACTTGAAGGGAAATGCAACAAGGAAGCATTTTACAAGAAGAGTTGTGCCTCAGATATGTCAGAAATCAGCTGCTGCAACAAATATCAGAATATTTCCTTTCTGTTAAGTCAATATTTGATAATGGCTAGCGGCTAAAGGTTAGACCAGCTGCTACTGGGCATTGTACACCCTGACTGTATGACTGAAATGTCACCATTTGAGTTGAATTGTGGGAAGAGCCAGGTTTTCACCAAGGAATTTGTGAAGTGGAATTAGTGGAACAGAAAAGAAGGCATGTCTAGTTCTGCTTTGTCATGTTTCATCGTCTCGTGTGAAGCGTGTGAGCACAGAGCTAAATCTTGCCTTCTGATTGGTTTGAAACAACTTCCTGTACCAAGAAGTAACAACATTTAGGAGCAATGAGACTTATTGATGGTGTATTTCTGCTTGGTATCATCCCTACTGCACGCTTGGATGCATGCATAGCTTCTTCCTTTCTTTTTCGTTTTGTTTTTTTTGTGTTTTTTTACTTTTTGTACCCTCCAGCTATTTCTGCTGTCACTTCAAACTTCCGTCTTGATACCACACACATACATTTGCACTTAAAATAGCATCCTTTCACTGACCAAAAATACATTTGTGCAGTATCAGAAGCGAAAATGTTGAAATTCTACATTTTGGTTGAACCGATGCGCATGAAGTTTCACATTAAAGAAACATGTAGACACGTCTAGTGACGCATACACACACACACACACACACACACACACACATACACATNNNTATATATAAGAAAAAAAATTCATTGGCCCTTGTTACTTAACTCCCAGTCACCCTCCCACACAGCAGGGCAGCCTGCCTCTTGACACCAATCCATTTAGCCCACACTCCTGCCGGAGGATTCAGCTAATAACTCACATAGCCATAGCACGAAACAATTACTTTCAAGAAGAAACAGAAGAATCAGGGGAAATGAGGGGAAAGCGTAACCTTGAGAGAGGATAATCTTTTTTAACATCAGCCAAAACCCATGTGTGGCAAGTGATGTGGCCAAGGAAAAGAAAAAAAAAGGAAAAAAAAAAAAGAAGACATTATCTGAGTTTGTGAATGAATCTCTCAGCTGAACTTAAGTTGCATTACAGCGCATGTTCATCACTATTCAAAGCCCTTCTCTTGCTCTCTGCAGGCTGGGGGAAAATGTGGTAGAACAGACTGGAAAAGGAAAGAGGAAGAAGAAAAAACACTCCCATTGTGTCCAAAATTGAAAGGTTCTCCCAACAGTGACTAAATTACCTGAAGCAACTGGAGACATTTAGGAAGCATACACAGCCTTTCTACATTTCCCATCAAACACATAATTTGTTTATTCTGAAGTTGCTTAAAATGTAACAAGACAGGGGCTATTGATTGTAAGTTTCTGGGAAATTAGCCTTCAGCAAAGAGCACAATAACTCTGATCAATGGATATTTGACTGATAGATAATTGGCAAGGGAACAAAGAAGGAAGTACGTGTAGATTTGTGTGGGTTTCTCCTCCATCCATTATTTTTCTTACATATTCCAAAGACGTCTAATTATAAAAATTGGATATTCCTCATAGATTTAAAGAAATGCTCATGTTCTCTTTTAGATAGTGTAAAGCAATCTGTTACTATGCTTCTAACCTCCCATATGTTGGAGCACTGGGTAGATTAAATTAAGGTTTTTGGCTTGAGCATCTCATTTAATGAAGAACTACAGGAAGAAAAAATTAAGCTTTCTGGTGAGGTGTAATATTAGGTTGAGGGGTGGGGGTGGTGGTGATGTAAATTATCAATATCACACTCTCAGAATCAAGAGTATAATCCGTCTAAAATATAACCAACCCATGTTGTGTGGAATGTTTTACAAGGCATCCTGGGAAATATAGGAAATCGCTATTGGTGCTAAATTAGATGGAGAACAGTTGAGGCAAAGTGGGGTATGTTTTGAGCGTCACAGTTTAGACAAAGCTGAGGTTGGGATTTCTCCTTTAAAAGATAATATTAAAACATGCTCTACTTAGTTCTTTTCAGCTATTCCTTTGGGTCTGCTACAATTACATATTGTTTACATTTCTGGTTGACTCGCTCTGTACGATTGCTGTACTGTATTCCGCTCAATGCCCTGCTATCCTCATTAATCCCATTGTTTTCCTTTTTCTATGACAGCACTTGGGGTGCTAATAGAAAAATAATTCTCACTGAGGTCCTCAGTATAAAAATAGTTTCTGCTATATGGAAGGGATGCAATTTTTTTTTAGTTCACAGACTAATTCTAAATCCGATCCCTACATTTCTGTGATAATTATCAAATGTTCCAAGCTGTTCAAATACATAAGCAAAAAGTAAGACAAACATATTGTGGCACACCCTCTGTGAAATACTTACATATTGGAGCTGGTGGAGAAAATAGCTTTCCAGGGCTTTTAACATAATAGAAATTGAACAAACTGTTAAATCTTGGGTGTCTGATTTGTGGAAGATATTATGTAAAGGGTAGTTCCATTTTATGATTTTAATAAAGCAGTGGAAATAACTGCAGCTTTTATGGGCACTGAAGATGTACAGGGAGTAGAAGAGGTAGGAGGAAAGGCTTTTTTCCCCCCCTTCTGCCTTCAGAATGACCCTGCAATGTCCAAAAAATGCCAAGTCAATCAATTCAGCCTTTCTATGAAATTGACATTTCCGCTTACCTACTCAGAAATATATATATTTGGCAAATCCGAGCTACATCTCAGCTTTGTGGGTGCAGAGCAATGTGCATGGAGATGGTTTTACAGTGTCTATATGCTTGCGGGTGCACACATGCATGAATGTGTCTTAGTATCTAATTCGTCTGTGTGGTTGACTGGAGAGAGCCCATTTGAGAAGACGCGATTTGAAGAGAGATCGGGGAATTCCTCCAACATCATGCTCCTATAAATCATCTTTTTAATCAGCCAGAAACTCCCTCCTAGCCCACAGCTGACATCACATACACAACATCATAATGCAAAAAAAAGAAAGAAAGAAAGAAAGAAACCCTGCTGCCGGCTGATGGAGTGTGACGGCGTCACATAGTGGGATAAACGAGGAACAAACCAAAGATGAAGGTAGAGTGACTGAATGAAGGGACAGTATGGGAGACAGAGTGGAAGAGACATACTTCTCACAGGTTGGCAGAGTCAGTGCTGAGCCAAGCGGTGCCAGGTTGGTAATTGGATCGGAGAGTCTATGGGGAGATGGACAGACACTGGGGATGGGGGGGGAAGGGGAGGGGGGTGGGGGGGTGGCGTGAGCTGAAATCCTCGTCTCCTGAGCCTATCAGCCAGAAGTGGCTACAGACTATATTACACACTCATTTAGTTGATAGAATTCAACGCCAGGCCTAAACAAGACCCAAACCTAATCATGATCCAAGCGGCTTTTTTTATTCAAATATATAAGGTCTTTTGCTGGAAGGCATTTTAATCTGATATACATAGAAATGAAATGTCTGAAACTATTGCAGAATCTGTATTAATAACATCATTCTTGCTGATGTTCAGCCTGAATGAGAGAGACAGAGGGAGATAGAAAGAGATAGAGTTGTCCAATAGTTGTATTACAGTAATACCTTGGTTTAATGGATGTCTGGTTTGGAATAAGGCTGTACTCAGTCCAATTGAGATTGTGTTGTGTTGAAGGGATGAGGTGCGCCCCCTCATAAATCCTCTCCTAGATGAGATTGGGGTTCAGAACGAGGGAATGAGCGGACAGTAAGAAAGACAGAATGATGCTCACAAATCCAGCTGAGGATTTTCCTGTTGTGGCTGTGTGTGTGCTTATGTGTGCTTGATGGAGGTAGGGAGGGAGGGCGAATCACACATATGAGCTCTGTTAATCCTCCAGTCAGGCCTGATTGTGTCTGTGTGACACACACATTTACCATCACCTACACTGAGGAAGAGCTAATGTTTCTCAGACGCAGCTCTTTGGAGGACAGACTTATTTGTTCTTTTTGTTCTTTCTCTTTATTTTGCCCACTGTAGCTCTATTATTTACCCCATTTCTTATTTATGTATTTATTTTTTTGCATTCACACACACACACTCTATGATACAATGTCACCCTCAAGCTCTATTTTTATATTTATATCAGAATGATGATAAAAGAAAACAGAGGGAGGGGCCAGAAAACAGCTGGAAGTGATAAAGGTCAACCGGCCAGTGGTTACGTTAAGAATTAAGCTGTTGTCAGCTCCTCTTATTGTACAAAGAAGAATCAAAATAGGTAAGAGGAAGTGTCTGGGGTGGAAGAAAAGGTGGTAAGAATGGAAGGCAAGGTGGAGAGGAGACAAGATTGCAGGTGTGAGGGCCGCTTTAAAAAAAAACAAAACATATATATATATATATAAAGAAATATCAGAAATGCTGCTGCAAGCAGACGTTGATGATTTTATTGAGTTCTTCAAAGGCCTGCGGGAGGGAGGAAGGGTCAGGTTGCCCATGTGTAAACAGCAGATGTGAAAAGCCGCTTGCACACCACCGCCGCCGCCTCCCCGGGCTCCAGCTAGATGTACAGTCAAGGACTCGTCGTGTCTTGCTGCCCATCTGCTGCTGCCTTAGCCCCATAAGCTTAAGTTCTGTAAAGACATTGACAGTGACAGCTACCTTACGCCTTTCGGATTCAGGTGAGATTAAAACAAGTGTTGCTTCCACAAGGTTTTACACACCAGTCAGCATTAGGACGTGCAGGCCCGGGCACGCTCGCACTCATTAGTCGTGTGGACTCTGTACTGGCAGGGTCTTAATTGTTTTTGTCTTTAACTGAGCAACTCCATCAATAATCATTAAAAGCTGCTCGAGCAGGTGGGGTATTTTTTAACTTTGCTACTAGCAGCACAGAATGCAAACACCATGGAAATGTTTGTTTAATCATTTTCTTTTAGATTCCTTGAGGTAAATCTAATGATGCTTATTTTACTGGAACCTTTTGTGAGGGGGTGATAGAAATGCTGTTAAAAAAGATTGAATCTATTTTTGCTCATCAGCTACAAGGCAAGAGAAATCATCGATTAGAAGAGGGCAAAAGAACGAGACAAAGATTAATCAACTTTAAGTTGAGATACTGATATTATTTTGCTGCATATTTTGCTGTTTTTTTTAACTGATGTATGATTTGCACTTGTCTGCGGCATTGCCTGTGTAGTATAGCTATGTGTCTCTCTGTGCTGAGCCCATTCTCTTGCTTACTGTCTCTGACATTTCAGCTGTACATTAGGGAGCATGCTGAGTTCTGAAAAGGTTGTCATAGCAAAGTCTCAAGCAACATCTCTCCCCCTCAGTCACTCAGCGCCTCTCCCTCTTCGCATCCCTCCCCTTTCTTCATCCGGTTCTGTCACATATTGTCTGTCATTAAGTTAATTTGTTTATCTGTTCCGCCTTCTTTTTCTCTGTTTTCTCTGTGCCTTAATTACTCCGTCTCTTGCCTTTTCGTCTCTTCGTAACATATGATTATCATATACACCCACATTGCTATTCTTAGCAGCTAATGATTCACACTCACATGACCTACGTGATAAACATGCATCTGTACAGCAAGTACTTTTCCGGCTTAATTTGTTTAAACATTCATTTATAATATTAAGTATAATGTTTTTATTCCTCGTGACCCTGAATTGGACAAAGAATATAAAGAGTATAGAAAATAAATGAATAAATGAATGTTTTCATGCATGTAGAGCATGTTTTTAATTGTCTTAGAATTAACATATTAGGTCCAAAGATTCACCAACATGTTACTACTGTATTGTAATGTCCCAGAAGAGCCGTAAAAGACTATATTTAGAGGGGGGTCTCCTAAGTAATTCAAGGCCACCTTACTCTTAGGGCCGGATCTATCAAAGGTTTGCGTGTGTTAAAACGTGTGCTAACTTGACAGCACACGCAAAAATATTTTGTGGCTGATTTACTGAAAGGACACACTAAGTATTGCGCCTCTTACACACCCAAAATAACACAGGCACTCTGTTTTGCACATTTGTCTTGAATGAATATGCACTGTGGGCGTTTCTGCCAGAACGCGGAAAATATTGGGAGGAGTAGATGCAAATAAACCAACTTTGCACGCGTAATGTGATTTACTAAAAGTGCGGTGGCTGTTTCTCCGCCTATATTTAACACTTTTGAAAATCAGGTGCAAACTGGCCAAAGTGTCTTGATGACAGTGGAGGGAGCCTTCTGAAGGAGTGCAGACGCACATCAGTCTGATTTACGCTATTTTCTGATGATTGGTAGAGTCAGCGCATTTAGTTTTCCTTCTTAAATTTAATAATAATCAACACATCAAAGGGACACCACGATTCAACGTGAGTTTATATAAACGAAACAGAAGATTCACCGCTTAGCTTAGTGGTTATCAAGTCTGACATTAATTATGTATTTCCATAGCGTATTCCCGTTTTTAACTTAAATATGCACAGTGCACTCCTAACCTGGAGGCTGAAGGAGACCTCCAGCGCTCAACTGTCCTTCCTTTTCGTCCTGTGCATTTTTCCCCTCTCCAAGTCGCTTGAGACCTGCTGGTGTCTAGAGTCCCACCACCACCTGTACCCCACCATTGATCCCTCTCGCCGGGACATTAATGACCATGATTACTCCAGATATAGCGCTGCCGTGGCCCGAGTATTCCACCTCACTGCAGTGTCACAGAAGATGCACCTTATGTCAGACCATGTTGGCACAACACTGGCAGCAACTCGTTATCCATGTCCTCATAAACTAGTGGCTTCTTAGGCCCTGAAGCCGCTCATGTATAGGCTACATGTATTATTTTCATTTGATATTTATTATATACTTTTTTCATTTTTCTATTTTTCTCTCTTCCACTAATATCTCCATCTTCATTGGGTCAGTTTCATTTTGTGCTTTCTTCTCTCCAAACTTGCCGCGCTGCAAACCACAAAACATGCCAACCCCTCATTTGAATTGGGAATTTCCAACACGTTTGCACCTGCCTACATTTGCGCAAGCAATCTTAATAAATCACCCGCAAACCGTGGTCCAGCCCCATGCGCAAAATTTTAGGTTGCACGGGCAAATTATTACACGCAAATTGGGACCTTAATAGATCCGGCCCTTGATGTAGTTTACTGCAATTTGCAGTTTAAGCCACTAGATGGCACTGCAACCCACCCACTGGACCTTCAGGCTCTATATCTCTTTTTCTTTCTCTTTTACCAAGTATTTTTGAATCCAAAATTTTTCCTTCATACCTGTTACTTGGTCCCTCTTGTGATGCACCCTCTACTACCAGTCATGTGACACTCTTTCGGGGGTGATCTAGCTATTGTTTCGCCCTCTGTATTTCTCCTCCACCCCAGTTCTGTCATCTGTTGCTGATAGTGGTGGCATATTAGAGGAAGTCAGCCCTGGGGCAGCCTATTTGTATGGGCCATGTGTTCTCACAGCCTGCAGAGCTGACAGAAAAGCTTTACAGCAAAACACATTGTGTGTTTGGTTCCGCGCTTACACACAAATCACTCTCGTTCATTTACTTCCCTGTCCTGAGGAGATGTCGCAGGGCTCGGGGAAAGTTTGCTGGCCCTCCCCCAGTGAGGCCCGGCTTCTCTCATGTGTGATTATGTCTGTGTGTCTGTATTTGTGTGCTAAAGCCAACGAGTGAACATGTTAAGAATAACTGAGAGGAAATGCTTTTGGACCCATGTGTGAGTTGCAGACAAAGGGCGAGAAAAGCAGTTTCCATCACCTAACTGATTGGGGACTTCAGTGATGAACCCAGAAATTAGAGAAACCAGAGAGCTGCATGTTTGCCAGAATGGACTGAACATGAAAAAAAGGTCAATTCATATGAATGAAAGAAAACATTGTAATAAAAAAGCAGAAGGGCCAGCTGAATCCAAACCAATTTGAGGGTATGTGAAATTATTTTGACATCCTGTCATCTTTATTTGAAAGGAAAACTTTCCACATGTTGGTTGGTTGCTCTTCTATTGTGAGGAAAAACAATGCATTTGACATTTTCTAAAAGGGGAGGAAAAAAAACTCTCTACATTGCTCTAATCCTGTTTTCTTGTCTATTTGGCATTTGTGTTATGGTGTGTGATTGACAGTGAATAGATGTGAGTCAGGAGCAGTAATTAAATCAAGGTCTGCTGCTGTTAAACATGGGGTATCTAGAGGTGCCAATGCTTATTGACAAAAATCTACGTAAATGTCAACTGCCCCTTTCCGGTCCAATTTAATGTTATTTGTCAACGTTGTCGAGCTAAATAGCTAATTTGGAGGCTGTTAAGTCAGAATGAAATCCAGTCACTGAGAAGCACAGGTGTTTTAGCTGAAAGAGAATGAAAGATGTATGCACTCGTCGCCTTTTTCAGAGATGACGTCTCCCTTTTCCCCCCTTCTCCTTCCCAATGGCAATCTCTGTTTCTGTCTTCTCCCTCTTTTGGTGCCTCCTGTACAGCCTCGGTTGCTCACATTCAAAGCGAAGCAAAGACAGAAGGAGAAAGCAGCCGCTGGAGACTAAAAAGGCCGTAAGACAGAAAACTGTTCAGTGAATTTAGCAGCTGCCTGATTACAGCTTTGCATTACCAAGGCTATGCATGGTGTGTAGAGTATGTGGTGACTTAGAGGCAACAAACTTCAGCTATAAGTGACATAAAAGATCAAAGTTGAGTTCTGAGGCAACACTTTGGTTTAAAAGTTTCCCAGTGAGAATTGTAAGAGTTCACAGGAAGTTGTGTTTGCCCTACCCTCTCAAACAGAAAGTAGCACCAAGACAGGCATGCTGGCATATGGACTGGTATGAACTTGAGCACTCATTGATAGCACATGTACACACACACACACGCAAACCCATGCGCAGCTACTTTCACATCAAGTTCACATAAAAGAAAGACCTAGCTGCTCAGATATCCAGGCTCAAATTAACATTAATTTGCTTTAAAACAAATGGCTTTTAACACCATTCAAGATGAACATAGCATCAGTGCCACCGAGGCTAAAAGAGTGCATGTCCATAACCCGTCATGATTAAAAGAGTAGAGTAAAGCAGGGAAGGGGAGAGGGAGGCCGAGAGATGAAAATAGGGAAAAGAGAGTTGTGTGATTTTTATGAGTTGGTCTTAATTACCAAGACGAAAAAACAAAAGGATTGACAGAGAAGAGGGTATATACGGCTAGTTGCCATGGAAATGA
Source organism: Atherinosoma microstoma (assembly GCA_037177055.1). Classification (NCBI taxonomy): domain Eukaryota; kingdom Metazoa; phylum Chordata; class Actinopteri; order Atheriniformes; family Atherinidae; genus Atherinosoma; species Atherinosoma microstoma. Next base: position 28,503,036 of record JBBBVU010000007.1, read on the forward strand.
GAAATGAGTTGTAAAGATAAAAGTCAAAGTTGGGCTGCTTGCTGTCTTTTACCGTGTCTTAAATTTAAGGTGGAAAAATTATCTAAAGAAAAAATTAAGTAAATCATGTTGCTATTATTGAGATCACCTAAACTGAGTAACAAGGTGTTCAAATATTCATGGCAAGTCATTCAAATATGAGCAGAATAAGAAAAGGAAGACGAATCTGTGGGAACCTTTGATTTTGTTTTCAAATTACCCCCACAAAACAGAGATAATTTCATTGTTTCTAACTGGATGACGTCATTAAAAACACAGCTGTTTGCAAAAATATTGAGGGGATATAGAGGTGGGCTTGGGTCTGGAGAACCTGGGTTCAAGTCCCCAGGCCGGCAACAGAGGTAAACCACTGTGGCCCCCTGAGCAAGGTCCTTAACCCCCAAACTGCTCCCATGGGTGCTGGAAAAATGACAGCCCACTGCTCCTAATGTGTATTTAGGGATTGGTTTAAAAGCAGAGGATTAATTTCAGGGTGTTTCATAAGATATATACTGAAAAATATTTCTTTTTTTCACAAATTTCCTTAGGATGTGGGGAAATAAATGGAAATACAGTGAATAAGGCAAAAAAAAAAAGGTTTTGTGCAATTCTAACATGCTTAAAAGTTGATGCTTGGTATGACTAATATTCTTCAACACAGTATGAACCCTCTTACACAAGTTTTCTTCTCATTTATTTAAGTGGTCCTCAGAAATAGTTCTCCAGGCTTCTTGGAGGACATATCAAAGTTTGCTTTTGAATGTTGGCTGTCTTTTGTTCCGTTCTCTGTCAAGATGATCCTATACTCCTTCAGTTATGTTGAGGTTCAGGTTATGGGGAGGATTCATCCTCTGTTTGTTCTCTTTTTGTTATTTGGTCAAATTAGAGATTTTTTTCGCCCATTTCTTTGAACATCACTTTCCAATCTTGTTCATGTGGTATAGTTTTTTAGCTCCTGCATCTTCGTCTTTTGTCTTCCACTTGTCCAGTTTCTCATTTTTTAAAGATACACTGCACACCAATGCCATTTTTTGGGGGCTAATAACTCTTTGGGAATCACCTTGTTGAGTGCAAAAGTTATTTATTTATTTATTTATTTATTTATTTACATTATTAAAGATATATCTTCAAAATGGTGCAATGCTTGTTTGTGATAAAACACTAAACCTTGAGATAGGTACATTATTTATTATAGAAACATTTATAGGTCAGTGTTAAGTGGCTTATGAAACAAAAAGTAACGCACATCTATGAACATGGTTAGGCATGAAAACTAAACCAAAAATGAGTGAAAAAGAAGCTATTGTCCAAGGGAAAATTGCGAAAACCTTCAGGAAGGTTAGAGAAACACTGAGGATAGCTTAATTCAATTTCATTTAAAAAAGAAAAACTAAATGGTCTGACTTCTTGGAAGCAATATGTATAGAAATGAAGAGAGGCTCAATAATTTACACAGTACTATACATCTCAAAAATAAACAGATAGCAGTAAGACTAAAAGTCATGGCCACATCTCCAGAGAGGTATATGGAGAAGGAGATGGAATGGAAATGTTGATATTGCCCCTCAAAAGGAAAAGGTAACCAAAAGGAAAAAGAAAGAAAGTTAAGCCATTTTTATAATTCAGCAATGACATGAAGGTTTGAATAAAAGATAGCTGTTGGTTGCAGAGAGCTGAAGCATTACAAAGTGTCCTTGGAAGAAAGTTTTTTTTTTCCGAGTGTTTGTTTGGTGCCAGGACTCTTCATAAGCAGAGAACAACGAGATGCACGATGAGTGAAAGTTATCTCATCTCCTCACTCTGATGGACAAATCTGATGTGTTTGTCCTTATTTACTTTTTCTTGTGCTTCCACATCACTCCTAGCATCTCCATTACTATGAAATGAAGTATGATGTAGAGGAAGTTTGCAAAACAAATAAAAGAAGAAGCCTGTTCAGCGGATGTGTGCATTGAGATTGCTTTTGTGATCCGTGTGTGGCTGCATGTGCATCTCGACACCAGATTTATGACTTGAGTTTGGAAAGTCTAACTTGTTTGCAGGCCCCTGTATGACCCTCTATCAACTCTCAGGGTTTTGAACAAGCAGCCTCAAAGCACACACACACACACACACACACACACACACACACACACATTCTGCTGCGGCCGCTCATTTGCATGACAAAGGCTTGGTTAATTATTTAAGGAGTCTTATTTGATCAATACAGGAGAGCTGTATCCGACTGCAGGGACAATCTGAGCCACTGGATTCTATAGGTCTTCATTATTCATGAGAACCACAAAGAGGGACCAGGACAGAGGCAGGAGGGGGGGAGGCAAAGTGATAGAGAGCAACAACAGGGTAGAAGGATCTTATTTCGTGTGTATTAAAAGTATTCCTTTTTGGGTGCTGATGAATATTTCAGAGGGTTTGAAACTTAGATGGAACCTCCCTATCTGTGGAGGTGAGAGCGCAGGGGAAGGGTTAGGTGGCAACACTGCTACTGTGGCAACTGCGGTTTGGCTTTGGGTGGGGGGATTACACAGGACCGAAAGTGTTAAACATCAAAAATGCTCAATTTCTCCATCCGGATTTGTTTTTTATTTGTACCATGCGAATGTTGAATTTTCAGACACGTGCGGTACCATTAAAACATGTGCTGAGTGTCGTCTTTTTCATTAGCATGCATGAGAAAAGCTGTATGAGCATCCACAGGGGTTTTTATGCACGCTCGTGTTGTGGATTACTCATAGGTACATGTCCTCACTCCAGCACAGCCAGGGGGCGCTTATCTAAACATAGTCATAATCGCCAAGGAGTGGGAGGGTGTGTGTGTGTGTGTGTGTGCGTTTGTCTACGCTGCTCTGTCCCCTCTGGCAAGGCCTGGAAGGGTTGGAGGTGATGAGTTGGGCAAAAGCTTGGCTTTGTTTTCTCTAGCATTTGTATACACAAATAAGCACACAGATGAAGTATTCATATGTTTTTGTTGCTGTTTGCAGAGCTGCACCTTGAAACTATGAAAAATATGAAAAAGAAACACACACACACACAAATGCATACACAAAAAGGTGCACACAGAGGCAGTGCAAAATACTGAGGTAAACATCATCCCGCAACAAAAACATAATTGTACCCTGGTTGAAAATCCATCAACTTTTATTGACTTCTTCTCCTCTGCAACACGCAGCTCATTTAGTTCTTGCTTCATCAGGGAAATTTTTTATGCAGCCCTGATGCAGCTCAGCCTTTTCCAGAGCAGACCAGTTATGTCTCTGTGTAATGTAAAGTAAGCAGGAAGAGAACAGTAAACTCAAGGAGCTGCAAGCAACTGCTGTTGGAGAGATCTATGCAAAAAAAAGTAGCACAATTGTTTTGGTTTCCATTTTTTTCTTTTTAATCCTTTATTCAAATTAGCTTCAACAGACTTTGTTTCAGTAGAAATGTTCCTTTTTTTCGACATAGAACGCAAAGACACTTTGCTGGAAAACATTTTAGCAGGTTAAAACTAAGGAAAGGTCCTTTGAGGGGTCTTTTTTGGACTGAAAGAGCAGATACCGCCTAGGTGTGAGGCATCACGGGACTGTGGGGGAGGAGAGGCTTAAAAAAAGAAGAGTTATATTTGGAATGACCTCCTTGGCTCACCTTTGTGACATCTGTGGGGATATTACCAGCCTCCAATCTGTCTGTCTGTGTACGCATATCAGTGTGTGGTTAAATGCATGTTGGACCAAATATTCACAATTGGGCCCAGTAGCTCGTTAGACTTTGAGTCTGTGCTGTCGTCATGCCAACCCACCTCTCTCCTTTTGTATTTCTTCTTTTCTTGTGTTGAGATGGCAACTGCCAAAAGAGGCCACACGCAACCTAGGAAAATGCACCAGTCATTAGACATCAGTGTGCATCCGCAACTTTTTGGGCTTAGTTCTTTCCATCCTGTGATAAACACCATTCTCTTTTTACAGTATCTTGGCAGCTCATCTAGTCTAGGTTACAGACTCCAGTTAAATGTGCCAGTGGCACGTGCTGTATCTCACCTTTGTGTGCCTATGTGTGTGGCATCTTAATGGAGTGTGAGCAGCACAACTATGTCAGTGTGCTAGTCTCATTAAGAGCTTACTCCTTTTCCTGGACACCTCTTTGGGCATCTGATTGGACTGAGACAGGCTGATCCCTACCTATCACGACACCTGCTGTGTTGACATCTGGAGAGTAGGAATCACCAACAGATCAGTGCTGTTGGAAGACAAAGAAGGGGGAAACAAGAAGAGAAGATAATCGGAAGGAGATCAGAAGGAACAAAGATAGAGACAGAGTAGCTGTTGGTTTATGAATTATGTATAAACACTATTAGACATAAAGGGAATGACAAAGGGAAGGCTTGGATAAGCAGAACTTCCTCAGTCACACTCAATACCTCAAAGAGATTTACTCTCTCCCTTGAAACCAAATGTTAAGCAGCCGATTTCTGAGTCTGAGACCCAATCTGTGCTTAAACAGCCTTTTTTTTCATCGTCTGACACTGACTACGTTTAGCCAATTATAGGTTGGCCATCACAGTCTTATCTGATTTTATCTGAGTTATATTTAGATTTGTTTATATGCTTGATCTTTAAGGCTGTTTAAGAAATAATCTAATTGGATTAAACCTCTTTTTTCAAACACCAGTCTGTCACACTTAACAGACGGATTACACCATGTTTCAGCCATAGATTCTAGGTTTAAATACAAATGTCAAGCTTAATCTTTTATTGAAATTACGCAGACATGCTCTTGAGAATACAGCACTTTTGTATATTTATGTTTTTTGAATGGAAAAGCTTTTTTCTAGAAGAAATCAATGCATCTCAGCCATCACAAGGAAGAATTACTCGGTGGTACTTCACTAAAATGCATTAATGAACAGATTTACAGCAGGCCGAGGCAGCTCAAGCCCAATCAGAATTTGAGCTCAACTTGGGGTTGATCAGGTTTCTCCAGCTGAAGCGCTGCATTTGGTGTTGCAACTCAATCAACCCCATTAATGGATTAACAGGCGGCTTGTGAATGTTGCTTGGTCTCCCTCATCGACTCATAATTGCAGACTATGAAGTTCACATCAAAACTAAAAGCCGGTATGATGCCATTACCCCACGCTTCTGTTGCCACTGGCAACCAGTAGAGTCTCTCGCTGCTGCCGGGGTTGAATGTGAGCAGGAAAGGAGATAGATACAGACTCGGTGAAAGAGTGAGAATAAAAGAGCATTATGAAGAGGGAATCAGAGGAGATACAGTGGATTCTGATCATTTAGAAGGGAAGAAAAGAGCTCACACTGGGTCTTGACGGATGCAAATGTCAGCTGGATGGTTTGATTTGAACGGTTATGAGAGGAGAATACCTATGCCTATGTTTCCTTTTTTTTCGTACTTAAAAATGTTTGTGCCTAACAGGCTGCGGGGGCTGAGGCATACAGCAGAGCTATAGCAAACATGAACAGCCCTAAGGAAATTCTCATCCTTCACTGAACATTTTTTCTTTAACTCTACTCTATATGTGTCAGCCTCCACCTTGCATTTTACTTCCACTTGTTTGCTCATCGCCTGTAAGCATGCTGTTTTGGGGAAGGTGAAGAAAAGGAGAGGAGGCACTTCATGCAACTCATCACTGAGCTCATTGCTACCGCCTTGTCTGCTCAAAGAGTTCTGGCACCCCACTGGGAACGATGAGAGGCTTGATTACAGTCAAATTAGCAAATGAGCAGGTTAATTACAGAGCCAAATTCCTGTGTAAGGACTGTCATTTTTCTGAGAGATGCTCCTGCTTAAAGAGCCTCAAGTAAAGGGGGAGGAAGGAGGGTGGAGGAGGAGGAAAGGCAGAGGCCGGATTCTTTTTTTTCCCTTCTTTTTTCAGGAAAACTCCCTGGTTTCTGCCTGTCTTAGCTCTGAAGCTTGCCGTTTGAGGTTAAGGGGAAATAGTTGCATCAATGAGCTATTATTTTTTTTTCAGAGGACACTTTTTCCCCCTGCATTTTCTTCTTCTTCTCTCGCTCCCTTCCCTTCACTCTAGAGACTGCATCAAACCCCTCACTCCAGCTTTTTACCCACTCACCCACTCACTGGCTTTCATCCTTCACTTCACAGGAGCCTTTGGGAGGCTTCAGATTTTTTTATTTGCTACAACATAGACAAGGTATTTCTGAGACATCACCTAAAGTTTGCAAGGGCATTCTATTTAACACACACCCACAAAAATGATCTTTTTGGAGAAGTCAATCAGGGAGACAGGGTTTATTATTCTTTCTTATTAATTAATTTGGGTGCTTTTGCTTACTGCAAGCTGTTTTTGCTCTGTTTCTTTGTGTAATTGCAAGCTCTGCTTTGCTTTAACTAATGCTCTTTGAGTGTTTTTAATATTGCAGATAGTGTTTGTGTGTGTATGTGAGACATGGATGGATTCTGTGGGCAGATGTGTATGAAGTCTGGAGCAAATGGAGTGAGAAGCTGAGCAGCTGGCACAGGACAAAGAGTAGGCTAGTGAGGAAGACGGGAAGATTCACAGGAATGCAAATTCACATGCACGCCTGGCAATGAAGAGTAGTGGTGGTGGTGGTGCGCACATAAAGTGACATGACTCACACCAGTTCACCACCAGATGCCGTTTGTGTGTCACTCTCGGAGACAACCCACTGCAACACTGCTAACTTAATTCCTCCTGCCTCGTCACCTCCGTGTCATCGTCTGTCATCGGTTCAGTAAATTACAGTTTCATTGCAGCAAGTGTTTCTTGGGAATTTGTCTTGGATGTTGTCATATCTCTTAATGGACTTGAAGTTGTGAAAGTTGGCAGTTGGCTTTTTATAGATTTATGAGTGCTGTTGCAGCCAGAGGGAAACACATCAGAGAGACTCTACAACTTCGAGAGGGCAGTTCAGAGTGAGCAATATGGATGTAGGCTATCTATATTTTATCTGTCAATCATATTTTAAAGGGGAAAAACAGCTATTTCCTTCTGTGGATAGCTTTACATAAGTATATCAGCAACCTTTTAGATCCCTTTTAGATAGCCGCATCAGCAACACTGACCCTTCCCCTCGTTTGGTCTTTACTTCTCTATTTTCTAACATTCATAGCTCTCTCTTCCTCTCATTTTTCTTCCTCCCACTTAAACAACTCTATTGAATTTTTAGTCCATTCCAAATGAATTGAGCTGCGGCACTCATGTCGAAACGAGGCAGTCGATTGCTTAAATGTAACTATGCACAGTTATCGTGACTGCAGTGCAAGCCATTTGCGGGAAGCCTAAACATTATAAACAAATAAAGCAGCCGTATTGCCTCCAGGCTTCTGGTTAGGAATGCACTGCAGTGTCTGGTGAATGAGCAGCCAGCGTGAAATCCAATATAGGCCTGTGTGTGGAGGAGGAGGGAGAACACTCCACTCCAATCTTCATCAATAAAGCACTATACAAGACTGGTGTGGCTGTTGCCACCAAAATGCGACCACTATTATTTTGACCACTCCATGCCCAATCCCAATACAAACTCTAATACTGCCTGCTTGTTATTTTACTCCCACACAGACAAAAAAAGGGGGGTTCTGATTGCAGGACTCCCCCACAGAGATGTAATACATCTCTCCAGCTAATCAGAGCAAGTAACTCAGGTGGTTCTTACAAGTGTCTTCAGATCTCCCGTCCTAAAAAAATCTTCCCTGATACTGTCCATTTTGAGGGTAGGATGAGCTCTTACAGTCAGACTTGATAGCAGAATTTTGACTTTCCTTTAGTGGCATCCCAGAAAGGCTGTTTTCTAAAGTGCTGATGCAGGTGTGGGATAAAAAGAAGGGCAAGTTTTATCATCTCTTTATATCGTGTAAAGCAACCAGAACCAACACAGACCAGTGCTTGCTGGTGTAGTTTCAGTGACAGCAGGAGCCGTTATTAATCCCCCAACGTCCTGATTAATGTATGTTTGACTGAAAAAAAAAGAAAAGAAAAATCACCTGGTCATTACAGATGGGATTTCACATGACTTTGAGCAGGTTGTTCTCTCCTATCTAGACCACAAACTCTGTCCAGGACTTTGTTTATCTCTTACTGCTGTGTCATAATGGTTTAGTGTGGTACAGGAGCTGTGAGGTATAAATCACCAGGGGTCTGGCTGCTGCAAGACATGCACACCCAGAGGATTCCTTTCTCCTCTCTGATTTGCTGAAAATCCTTCTGTTACCATGGAAACCCCTTTATCACCAGCAGTTATTGGGACATTGACCCAGAGCAAGGGCCGCGGCTTAGTGTTATGACCTCACGCCATTTGTTGCAGGGTGCCTTTCACTCGCTGTTTCTGGGTAGATCATCTGAGACCACACAAAGGCTCAAACACTCACATATCCCAAGTCTTTTTGTGTTGGTTCATTTGCCTCAAGCACCCTGACGGGACTTTTTCTTGTCTGCATGTGTACTGAAATGCTCCTTAACGGATCAGAGCTGGGGTTAAGGAGAAAAATAAACCTTATGTTTGACCTTGAAGGATCCTTTTACCATCCCCGTATTCTTTGAGCTGCTCAGACCCAACTATTTTATTCAGCTCCAGTCTCATGGCCTCAGCCTATCTGAGATAACCTCACAAACAGCCATGCATTAATTACAACAGCCTCTCTCTCTCTCTCTCTCTCTCTCTCTCTCTCTCTCTCTCTCTCTCTCCCTCCCCCTCATCACCACAAACCACATCCTTCTTGACAAGTCATTTATTCTTATTTTCAATTTTACAAACTTATTTGCCGTAATAGAAGAGAAACATATCTGCCAATTGGATGTGATAGCTCATTTGTTTCTGTCATGCCAAAGTGGGACATTTCTTGAATTAAGATTTTAAAGAATCAGCAGTCAGAGCACTTGTTGCGTTGATTATATAACACATCTACCCCATTGGGGATATTGCTCATGTTTGTATTTGAGGGACACATTCTTTTTCATAACTGCTTTTGGATAAATTTTTGTTTCTTTTTTTTTGCTTCTTTTTTTTTGTTTATTTGTCATTGTTTTGAAGCATTACAACTTAATGGACTCTGAAGTGTCGATTTCAAATCCCTCTGTGAAGTTTCCTGATGCCATAATTTTTACCCAGTGTGGCGCTCTTTTAATCTAACTTCAGCTGCTGCATTAATTTCATTCATCCATCTATTTCTCTCTATTGGACTGACATTATGGATATGGCTGGTTTATAAAGTATCTTTATGAGACAGCCTTGGCTTTTTTTTTTTTTGTCCTGGTATAATGCAAAGTGGCCTTTGCAAATGCCTAGCAGTCGTTCTTCAGTCTCCCCTTCTTACCCCTCATTTCACTTCTTCTGTGTGCCTTTCCAGCCACATCCCTTCTAATGAAGCTAAATCTAGCATGTTAAATGGGACCAGTCAGCTATGTCATTGGTGGTGAAGCAGCCAGGGCTGTCTTCTATTGGCCCCAAAGGCATAAACACTCCAAGACGATGACTTGGTGGCACTAGAGGCATTCACAGTACACAGGCAGAAACAATACAAACCCAAGAGGGCCCTGAAATGTCGGTGCCACGGATGCACTCGGGGACGGACGCATCCATGTGTGGGTTGCAGAGAACAGATAAAGTTACAGAGTCAAAAATGTGCATGTGAAAATTTAACTGTAGCTCCAGCTGAGAATGGTACTGTACCAGAAATCAAGAGTAGAAAGTCGTGTTCGGTGGGAGACCAGCCTGTCGATTGCACCGCTCTCAGCTTCCAAGTTCTAAGCTTCAGGATTTTGTATAGAATCTAATGGCTTTGAAGTGTGAGTGCACACGGTAACACAAGTGGAAAAGCACCATAATATGGAACCCTACATGGCATTTCGAAAAGCACACACACTTATGGGTATGTGCACAGGCTTGCACACACAGCGTGTCGAATCTCCTACTGAAGTCCAATATATCCCTGACAAACCCATTAAAGGTGCTTCATACAACAGCCTCTCACAGAATACAGAGGGAGGGAAGTGAGAACAGAAGAGAGTGAGTGGGAAACACAGAAGAAGAGCTGTGTATTTGTGAACCGTCAAGAGCTAAAAGACACTCTGGTGTCCATCTATATTTTTGCACCCATATTCATTTTTGTGATGTTTTTGATAGTGAAACATACAGCTGGTAGACTTATTTGCTCATGAAGTGGTTCAAAAATGTGGAAAGCTAAGCAGAAAAAGCATGAGAAGTGTGAGAAGTGTCATCAAAAAATCACTTGACGCATCCATTCATTTTTTTATATTGAATGTGTGAGTTGTTTTTGATAATGAGTAGAAAAAAGTTTGCACTCTGCAATGCTTTTGTTTTCTGTGCAAGGGACATATCACCATCAGTTCACATGCTTCCACTAACACAGGGAACCTGATCAAAACTGCCCCCTCTCCACTCACAAATGAGAATATAAGAGGGCAACTAAAGCACAAAATGAGCTGTGAATATAGCGGAACAACACAGAGCAGTCAACCATAACAATCAATGCGTAGCATTCAGATAAGCTAGCTAGCTAACCTTCCTAATGCTTTTTTTTTGCCCAAAGCTGCCTTTACAGGACCACTCTGGACAATGTATGTCATTGTTTTAAGACATTCACAACTGAAATTACAATATCTGTCCGTGCTTTGCAGTTCCACAGATGACAAAAAGTGTCAGGCCATTTTTTATTCATTAATCTTTTATTTATTTTACATTCAGTTAAGAGACAGTCCCTAGGGATGGGAGCTCATGCTTGTTTAGATTGAGGTCAGGGTGGGGGGGTGGAGTGGTGGGGAGAGTTTACTTGTGTTCTGTGTGTGTGTGTGTGTGTGTGTGTGTGTGTGTGTGTGTGTGTGTGTGTGTGTGTGTGTGTGTG
>JBBBVU010000007.1:28523581-28538402 GCA_037177055.1 Atherinosoma microstoma
ATGAATGAATGAATGAATGAATGAATGAATGAATGAATGAATGAATGAATGAATGGATGAATGAATGAATGAATGAAGCAGCGCAGGCGTCTAGTAGCCATGTCTGCTGGGCCATTATCAGTCTCCAGTTTCTGATGGCATGAATCGTTCTTAAAGATATACATCTTAAAGAGGAACATTTTTATGATTTATAACAATTGGTGCTGGAGCTTTTAAAAAATAGCTACTTATGCAACACATTAGTATAAAATGTGAATGTTGACGAACAGTGACAGTCAAACTGACAATAACAAAAATATGTAAGACTTGCATGGTAAATTAGATATTAAAGGAAAACTTAACGGATAATTAAAACAGGATTATTTCTTCCTTGAGATATGAATTAAGATATTTCTCCCATTAAGATGTCAGTCTGTTGAAAATTTTGAAGTTGTATGGCTTGAATGGACGCATATGCTTGTCTCATTTCACAAGAAAAACAATGAAAATGTTCAGAAGTAGTATATCCATGTCACACAGTGTGATCGGTCCTGACAAACCTCTCATTGTGACAGAGTACAAATCTCCCAGCTGACAATAAAAACCTTACATGAGTGTTCTGTCATGTGTATCTAGATAAAAAATTGGGATGGCGGTGTTAGACTGCCTTGCAAGTAGGGGGAAAAAACCATGAATGAATTGATATGTATGGGCTTTTGAATAATGACATCAAAGGGGATCCATTTAAACTGTAGAATGGTAAGACAAAGCTTAATGGAGTTTTATCTGAGAGGTGATCCAACTAGCTTACATTACAAAGCCATGATGTAATTTGACTTCCTCTTATATTCTGTTCAAATTTAGATGGCTGGGCAGTTTAACTAAAAGCTTACCAGCTAAATTACTATAAAAGCTGTATCTACAGATCTGAAATCTAGTCACAATGTGTTTTGGTTTTTTTTGTCATTTCAATACTGACAAAAAAAACACTGATGTTTTATTGCATTTAACCTGATATTAGATTGGCAAAGCTGTGACATGAATGAACACAATTTTTGGGCTACTCAAAAAAAAAAAATATATATATATATATATAGCAAGCCAGTAATGATTATACTTCATTAATGAATATGGAAATCCCTACCCAAGGTAACCTCTGGGTCAAGACTTATAGATCCACCCAATAAGAGTTGCATGTCCCTTAGAATATCCAATTGGCAGCTACTATCCAGCCTGTGAGAGTCATACATGGGGATGGTATAACCGGCATGGAGTTTCCAGGGAATCACGTGGAATGGGAAAGTTCCATGTATGAAGTAGCTGAAAATGTCATCGCTGAGGCGTGTATGCAGTTAATGCTTATCTCACCATGTCTGGTAGAGCCAAACTCGTAAGCAGAGATAACAAGGAGCTCCTGGACTAACTACCAAAATGATGTTACAGTAAAGTTCAGCTTTGTTAGGGAATTGCATTCCTATGCCTGGAATCCAATCCAATATATTGGCGGATTTGGGTGTCATTGGTTCCTGACGGCAGTAAAAATCCACCCTGTGTCATGACAGCATGTTAAAGCTACATTGGTCCTTAGCAAATAGCATAACAGGTTAAGGATAAAGGCTCAAGGATTGTATGACTACATTATTGTTACTGGTTTTGTGTTCTAAAACAAATAAATACAGCTTAATTATTGCTACGTGATGATGTAGATGTTCAACATGGACATTTCACATCTAGGAAAGTGATGACATTGATGTCTTTGGAGGATCTGTAAATTGAGGATTGCATTACATTTCCTGCGGATTTTCTACACAGCTTCTAACATTTAGAGAACATTAGACAAACTGCAAATAAAACAAGGCTGCACATCCCTTTGCACGCAGTGTGTGACAGTGATCTGATATGAACAGAATCTCTCTATAAATGCATCCTCTGGTGTATCTTTGTAAACTATGAAGATGGGGGTGCAGCCACTAAAGGGAATACAAGGTAGTATAAAGAGAACATGTTTTTAATTGTTAAATTTAGCTGGAATTATATCTTACAATATTACAAAATACACAGGCTGCAAAATTCCAATTTCCAGAACTTCCCACAAAAATTCTGTCAACTTTACCAGTCAAAACTTAAACAGAGGCAAAATAATCTGCTGAATCACATTATGAAAATGCAATTTCTTTATTAGATTAATTATTTATTGAATCGATGTACAAAATCTAAATGTATACACATCATATACATATTTTTTTTGTCTTTACATAGGACAAGTATACAAATTCACTTGTGTAATAGCAATGCTTTAGTGATAGTAAAACCCCTATATTCCTCCCATTCTCCCCTGGGGTGACTCTTTATTAACCTCCCACCCATGATCTTTCCTAAAATAAAAACTTTTTTTTTTTTAAACTAAAAAAAAACATCAAGGTTGGCTGCTCTGGACCCTCTCTTTAGCTAACTGGTGGGCAGCCTCACATGCCTGCAGTGTGTTACAACTGGCCCCATGTACATGAGGCACTGACCATTCCATCGAGACTATTTCAAGAAATTACTTGGCCCACAGCTGCCTAGCCACGGAGCGTGGCAGTTGCCGCCTGATGGCCAGCATTTTCTTGGCTGCCATGAGACCAGCCCACAGACAGTGTCAATGTTGCAGGGACGAATTTAAAAAGGAGTCATCATTAAGCAAAAGATTGGAGAGACTGGGATCCTAAACTTAAGCATGTCACTTAACGTGAGTGCTATTTCCTTCCAGAATCTAACCATGCCAGGGCACTCCCAATAAACATGCATGAATGACCCCTGGGCATTAAGTGGCCATAGATCGCAATTGGGAGATGCGATGACCCTCATAGCATAACGCTGTCTGGGAGTGAGATACATACTATGAATATATTTATAGTGGTTAGGGTTTTAGGTTGTATCATAGAGATTTTTCTATACTGTGTCCCTGCAGATGAAAATGAAAGTTTTAAAAAGTTAAACGAGCTTAGGGAAACTTTGGGAAACCTTGCATTTCCAAAAATGATGCTTTTATTGTACTCTGGGAATTCTAAACTGGCCCAAACAGGCTCCCAACCAAGTGTCAGTATGTGACAGGTTGGAAGTTTTCACAATCTAAACTGATTTTCAGCCCATCAGAAAATGTTATTAGGAGAGAATAAATGAAATTATTTTTATGTCTCAAAATGTTTAACTATTCCTCCAACACAATCATGACTATGCATCCACTGTCATACAAATGATAGACCCAAACATAAAGCCATGCTACACAAAGCCAGTTGTGCTTACCTATTGTTTGCAAAGCACCAGTCAAAATGTCCCCACATTTCCTGGGCCAGTATCCTACTCTATTTCCCCATCCTCCATTCAAGGAACAAACACATTAAGGTTGAACTCCTAATAGCTTGTGTGATGGATGCCCAAGCATAATGAGCTCTTTATGAGACTTAATACCTACTGTTAATCAATGGACATAGCAGGGCACTTTTCAATACAACCTTCCAAGCATTTTAAAATGAGCCCTCATTGAATAGATTGGCCCATTTTTTTCTAGCCTTTTCTCTTTTTTTCTTTGCTCTCATTCTTCTACTAATACAGCAGACAATTAGACAACACATATTCTAAATCACATCAGGCCTTTTCTCAGAAATGCCCCTTTTTTACTCTAATGTTTCAAATGCAGTTCAGACTGAGAGCTGTTGTGATGTAAATGAAATGCTGCGCTGTAATGTCGTGGGTGGACCACACTTTCCTTAGCCTCAAGTAATAGAACCATGGATGACCTATTTATTGCCGTAAATATCAGATCCAGGCAGCTGCTGGAAGTATTCCTGTCAATTACTGCTGGTTCTTGTGTTGTTTTACTTTGATCTTTAGTTCCCAGTGCAACGCATAGCTCAAGGCTGCTCCACTAGTATCATGCTTTATTAGCATCATAATCACTTATAATCTGCATCCACAAGTGTCAGGGTTGAAGAATTAAAGAAGAACATTAAAAATGTGCTGGTGTTGGAACAGGAATGCAAAGATCAGGCGTCAGCACGGAGGAGGAAATATCATAATAGACATGCCTAGTTGTGATACAAGTTGTTTTACAACCTGCGTCAAGTTCAAGTGACACCGTTTTCTTGTGTGCTTTGGCGTTGCATGCAGTGCAAGCATCTGTGTGAGTTTTCGGTGTTTCTATGTGTGTGTGCGTTTCTATGCATTTGGGTGTGTTTGATTATCCCTTACAGCCTCTAAGGGAGCTAGATTCATTCTCACTCTGATAATGAGGGAGAGACTTCCAATGCCCTCAAGTCATTTCTCCTCTTTTTCTCATCCTTCCTGTTGCCTCCGGACTCTTTATTTTCTTTGTTGCCCTTCACCTTGTTCTTATCTAAATTATCTGTTTGTTTTGTCATGACTCCGTCTTCCTCTTGTCAGATTTCTGTCCACATTTGATGTATTAATGCATCACTGACATCAGGTCAGGTTTACTGGGCCATGTTTGAGTCACTCTGTGTTTTTATGCAATAGATTTGAATGCTTGCTGACCATTTTTCATCAGTGCGGTCGATGCCTGACTATCTCTGCGGTCCACAACGCTGGCAGCTCTGTTTCTCCTCACAATAGCCTAACTTATCCTGCGTCAATACTCCGATGCGTTGTATACTTGCCCGGTTGCTCAAATGTCCATTCGCAGTGTTCCCTCTTACCTAACCTCCCCTGTATATTCTACAGGGAGAGCAAGGCAAGAGTGAGTCACAGCAGTGCATCCATTAATTTTATACCAACCTTTCACTGTCTTGTCCACTCTCTCCATCTCCTTCTCTTCCTATCTCTGTTTTCCAGGTGACTGAAGCGGAGACTGACATTACGGAGTCACTTTAGTTTCCCCCTCCATCTCCCCCCCCTCCCCTCCTACTGCCTTCTCTTCCTTTTCCTCACATCCACTTTTAATCCTCTTGCATCCCCACCCCCTTATCCAACCTCAGCATGGATCTGAAGGACCGTAGGCACCGCTCTCTGACAAGGGGTCGTTGCTCCAAAGACTCCCAGTACAACACTTCTTCCCTTGATGCAGATGAGTGTCGGGTGCCTACCCAGAAGTCGTACAGCTCCAGTGAGACACTTAAAGCTTTCGACCACGAGCAGAGGCTTCACTATGGCGGCTGTGTGACTGACCTGGTGCACCATGAAGCTGATGAGTACTCCAGGCAAGGTAGGTTTGTGGAGCAAAAGAATCATTCTCAAATAGTTAATAATGATTAACTATTTGAGAAATTAGATTTGATTAAATTTGGAGTTTGGTCAACACTGTGCTGGACTGAAGACATTACATGGAAAATTAAGTTAGGATTAGATCCTTTAAGGACTAGTTCAGTACTTCAGCAAACATCATTGGTTGATTACCTTATATATAATTTTTCACTTTCTTCCCAGAACTAAGCCTGTTAACTGATGGCTCCACTAAGTTGCACAGTGAACCCACTGAAGCCAGACTGTATGAAATGGCCCTGTAATAGACCGGTGACTTGTCTACAGATAACCGATCACATATGCTCAAAATTTTTTTCCCAATCACCTCTATCTTGCGTTCTGCTTATGTGTAACATTGATATGTCAGTGCATTCATAAGAATGCTGCAAACAAAAAATGATTTCTAAACCCTACCAACACAGATACATTCAAGTATTCTCTTGCCTTAAATGGAAAAACAGCTATACTGACTAAAAAAGAAAAAAAGGCTACCCAACCCACCTCAAAAGCATCCTGGTTTAACTATGGCTGTTACCAGATTTCAGTCTTTATGCTAATCTAAACTAAGCAGTAACTGATGCTAGCCTCAGTACCTGTAACTCGAACAACCACTTTTTCCCAATCAGTCATAGTTCTACATAAAATTTATAATAGTATTAAGCATATTACAAAGTGTAATAAAAAGCTAAAACTTAGCTTATGCAGATAATGAAGGTTTCTAGCTGCAGCTAACCTAGAAGCTCTTGGATCAAATCAGTTACCTCAAAATCTTAATAAATATCTGTGCTGCTGGTGCAACTCTACAGTGGAAGTGATTCTTTATTCCAGCACATGTGGTTGAGCAGGGTGTAGTGATGTAGTTTAGCCCTACTGGTTTTGTGTTTTGGTCAAACATTTGGTACACATCTTCTGTCGAACACTGAACACTCACATTGTTACATGATTGTGTAAAAGGTTTCTAGCTCGATTCTCTTTTAAGACTGTGTGTGTTTTTCCAAAGAGCCTATTTATTTAGCTCTTAATGTAATCAGACGCTGTAAATGCTTCTTTGCTGAGGAGTGCCAAAGCAGACCTTTAGCATTAGCAAGGCTGTCATAATGAACTTCTGTATCCTCCAGTGTGCAAGTTAGCCAATAGGCCGATAGGTCATTTCTAAAGGGAAGGGTCAGCTCTCATAGCCATGTCTTTCAATTCTTTGTTCCTATGTATGTGCATGTGCATAGTTTGTAAAGGGACATGAAACAGAAAGTATTGATCCTTGGCTAGTGAAAGGAGTCAGACTCAATGGGATTGATCTCTGCTAAGCTCTGTTTTCTCTGCATGGATGCAGCCAGAGGAAGGTGGCTCAGAGTGAAACAACAATGTATAAAAGTACAAAAACACTGAAATCCAACTGAAGAATAAATGAAGGTACACAGCAAAGAGTCCTTGATGGTATTTTCCAAATGGAATATTGTCATAATAGCTTGAAAAGGTAAACTTGCTGCCAAGGTTTCATGTTCCGCTGTGTATGGTTTGAAGAAATTACAGAAATAGATCAATCTGACAGTAGTTCAGAGAAGAAAATGTTTAACGGTACACTCTCAAGGGGGAAAGGTGTTTTTAAAGAAAGGAATACAACAAAGGAATATGCTTCCATGGAGGCAAAGGTAAGAGCAGAAAATTGAGGATTGATTGGCAGAATCTATGATAGACTAAAAGTCAGTGGTGTGTGCTGCTCGGACACACTCCAACGCTGCACTGAGCTGACCTCACACCAGGCGATAGCTGGTCGATACCACAGTTCTCTCAGCCTATCAGCTCCATCAAAAGCCCAGAGTCACAGATGCATCGTGGGAAGTGTGGCCACAGGAGACCAACAGTGTTGCAGCACCATATGGACTGTGACACTATGGGAGGAGGAGTAGTGCTAGAAGGATGGAGAAAGAGAAGGAGTTAGTGAGAAAGATACTGTGAGAGAACCAGTTAGAGTTTTCATAATCATTCAAGCAGATATTTTTATAACCAGTACGTGAGACAACCAGAATCCGAGACTCTGTCTTTAGTTTACGATAGCTTGCAGTTTAGAGGTACGATAAATACAGATAGAAACTTAATTTTCCTTATCAGCAGCTATAATTTAACATGAATGAGGATGATTTCAGATCATTTCCTTTTTGTATTATTGACGATCTAACAGATGGTCTGAAAGGGAGTTTTGCTGTCTGAACTGCCCGACAGTATTAGCTTTTAATGGCTTATGGGGCCACATTAGAAAATGAGATTGACTTTGATTCAATTATAAATAATGTTTTTCTTGTGGTTGGGTGTGCTATTGTGGTGTTTTTGCTTATTTTTGTTAAGTTTAATGGCCAACCAAAGCTATTCTCAGACTGTTATTTTGCTGTAATGGCTCTCTGAAGCTCGAGCCTGTTTACAGTTCTCTGGTGTGCTAATGCATGTGGATTTTCACTTACACCTGTCATTAGATTCATCCGTCATCGAGTATGTTCGCATTTAAATTCAAATACAATAACACAAACCATTGCTGGGTCACGTATAGTAAATGGAGAAATATTCATTCAACACTAATATTTGCACTGAAACCTTTATAGTCGCGTGTGTGTGTGTGTGGGTGTGTGTGTGTGATTGTGTGAATGCGTGCATGTAGTGTCTAGGCCCACATGCAGTATATCAAGTAACTCAATATGTACCCTTAGCCACATTAAAAATCTAAAACAGGTTCATTGTTTTGTGATATCTATATGTTACTAGTTGTGATAATGAAATCATCACAAAACATAAATAAACTTTTGTTACTAATGGTAGATGTTGAAAACAGTTGTGGTTTAACAGTTTTATACTCCAGAGATTCCACTTCCTTGTAAATAAACTTATGAACTTATGAACACTTTACTGAAAATTCAGTGTGTCCTGAGGTGTATATGTAGAGAAGAAAAGTCATCTCCCTTCAAAAGTGTATTTGAAGTGTGTATCATGGGTATCATGGGGGGTGTTGTTTACATTTTTTGCAGCATAATTTCTCTCTACATATAGATATTTTATCTTAGTACTATAATCTATTAACTTTATGTTTGAATACCAGATGTTAAACCTTTTAGATACTGATTACACAGAAAAAAGTATTTATTTAATTGTTCCACTGCACCCCTCTAATCATCACCTGCACATGAGGTTTCATAAAATAAGCTCAGTGAAATAAATCACATGACTATCAAAAACAAAAATGAAATAGAGACTGCCCACTCTCAAGAAACAATAGTTTTAATTGTCAAGTCAGTTAAGTTTATTTGAAAACTCTGATCACCAGAGTTGAATTTTTTTATGTTTGTTTAATGCTGTGAAAGTGTTTATTTTAATGTCTTTGCAAGACAACTGATTTTGCACTCAATTGGCAAAATTGCAATTCCAAGTAAATTCTACCTGGCAGGAGCCTTAGCTTGTTGTTTTGGCTGAGGAAAAGTTATTTCAGATCAACTAGTCTCTTATACTGGTAGCTATGTGCATCTTAAGGGCTGATGACAGCTGATAATTGAAGCTCCCTAAAAAGGTCAGGACCAGCATGTATCCCGGCAATTATTCCAGAACAGAGGAGTATTTCTTCAATGACAGTTGGACAAAATAAATTATTTTTTGCTTTTTTATTGAGTGACTTTGGTAAAAGTTTGTTTTAATAACAAGCTTTTGATCTAGATGGTTGAAAATACTTCATTACAGAACAAGTGAAAATAACAAAAAAAAAAGGGCTTAGTCTTTTTCAGACTGGTTTATGTTACATATTGTTTCAGAATTACTCCATAGTCTGGTAATCAAACAGGTAAGGAATCCATTCAACATGTAAAAGGACTAAGAGTGCATTCAGACCAGGATAGTTTGTTGGAATCTGTACATTTAGGGACTCAGTTCAGTTGGGGGTTGCAACATTCTTTCGGTCTGACTTTGCTTTCACACTGTGGATACTCAAACAAACCAGACCTTTTAAATAATGTATTCCCCACCTCACCAGAGGTGATGCTGCATCAAGAGTTAATGAAGGAGATGACAAGACACAACACAGAAGAAAACTCGCTCATCTATTGGTTAATTCAGAGCAAAACATGGAGTTTCATCAGATCCTAACGGTCTTTGGTTGGCTCCTTCCACATCTACCATGAGCAGTATCTCCAGGCCAGAGCTGCCTGTCATCCTACATGTGTGTATCTTTTGGTTGTTTTTACAACCAACCCACAAAGCCCTTTGCTCTGTAGTCCGCTTCCTGCATTTGGTTCACTTTAAGTGGATCAAGATCCGCATTTGTAAGCGGATCTGAATCAGAGTCAATTTGTGATTTCCCTCCTTCCCAAACAAAGCGACTTTCCAACCAAATGAACAAGGATTTGAATCAAAAGGGTTGGTGTGAATACACCCTGAGTGAAACATCTGGAACCACAGAGTAGAGCTGAAAATAAAATGCTGTTATAATGTTTGATTTTACTGTTGTGTAACACTCAAATCCCTGATTTAGCTCGTGCAGATATTTCAGGCTGTGCATGTGAACATGTGAGATTCCAGTAAAACAAGCTCAGTTGTGTCTTCCAACAGACCCCCCACTTTCATTGTATCTCAACTCCACTGTTTCCCCATTACACTCTTATTACCTAGTCTGCTTGGATAAGCACAGCCAAATGACACATTCTTCCTCCAACATAACAGGCAGCAGCCTGGAAAGCTCATTACAAGTGTTCGCTATTTAACACCACAAAGCAAAATATTTGAAACCACCGGTATGCCAATAATGCCCAAGTGTCGTTCTCACAAAATCCAGAGACAATTTTTGGCTCCATTTTATACATACTATAAAACTGAAACCAGTCCTATTCCCTGTTTCATATTTCTATCAGTGGGTCGTAGTTAGCTGCTTGGGTTGCTGCTAAACTAATCCCATAAACTATTAGTATAATAACAGTTTATGCTCCAATATGTCCCTCTAAATGAACAGACGCCCTCCTGTATGTGTGTGTTTTTTATCTTTCGTTTCAATGTCCTTTTGATCTTTCATCTTGCACTACATCTCTTTGTCTCAATTCTAGCCCCTTCTGCATTTAGCACATCCCTGGGGTGTGTCATCCCTCCAGGTCCAACCCAAGACAGCAGGCATTATCACAACTGCTGCAGTGTCAGGAAGCTTTGGCCTTTCCTTGAGGAGGGATCTAAATGAGTCCCTTTACATTCCCCTCAGTTGTTTGCCCCCAGGGCTGGAAACCACTCTGAAAATCCACCACTAACTTGCCTACCTTCTTGCCCAGGCAAAGCTTATCGTCATCTACTGTCCCCTCTCAATTCTCTCTCTCTCTCTGTTTCTGTCTCTCACTTTTTTTTCTCATGTCCTCTTATGTTCTTTTTTGCTCTTCTGTCACACCTTTCATGTCTACTTTCTCTTCACATAGTCTTTTTTCCCTCGATTTCTCTCACCCTTGCTGTTCCTCTATTGTTGCTTTAGTGGTCACAGCACACATTTGCTATGTTTAGGTGTTCTCTATGGATTTGAGAGCGAGTGCACAGGGTGTGTCCTCATTTCAGATTTCACACAGGCTTCGTCTATCTGAGCACTATAGTTTTGAACTTTCATCTTTGGAGATTCTGTAAATTGTGTGCCAATACACCCATAGAAGAAAAGATCATTCAAACCTTGATATATTCTATGTCATATTTCTTTCATTTTGCATTCCCTTTTTTCCCCTATTTCCTTTGATGTAAGAAATAACTGCACTGGCCATGCATTGTTTTGTCCAAGAACTCTGCCTCATGTATACTGCCCTCACTGTAAACTGAATGGCAAGGAAGGAGATTTTCTCTGCCTTTTTCATCCTTTACATTCTTTGCTGAGACTTCCGAGTATCCTCAAAAAAAGCATCAACATCATCCTCGTTTGTGTCCTCTATAGCAAGATAAATGGACTAACCCTAACCTTCTGTGTGACACTGGTTTCTGAATCATCCATGAAAGGTTAGAGGACCCTGAATTGAAAATTGTATTAACTCTTTTGTGTGATGTAAGTCTGAAGTTATTGACCATTTAAAATTGTTCCTTTACAAGAGAGATGCTTTTAAATGACAGATGACCTCAGATGAATATTGCATATCTATGAGCATTCTCATGTTTTGCAGTTCAAACAGTCCTCTGTTTGAGGTGGAGCTTCTAGCAAATATAAGAGACTACATAGTTCTGGTGATCTCACTTGCTACAAGCTCCAAACCCCCAGATTTGTTTTTTCCAGTGCCAGATGATGATCAAATTTCAGGCAGTTCCCTCTGGAGTCACAAACAACTTAATGTCTTTTTTTTTTTTGGTTTGAAATCATTTTTCTTTTTGTTTCTTTTTTTTCTTTTTTCCTTTTTTTTTACCAATGCAGTAGAAGTGCCAATGGCTTGTAAACAGACTTTTATGAGTAAAACTGACAGATGTTGCCTTTGTCTCTTCCCCCACTTTTGAGATCTAGAGTGTGATTTATGAATAGAGTTGCCTCTGGTGCTCATAGCAAGAATCTTTTAGGGCCTCCAGCTTCCTAAAGGTACATGTTTTTCTCGACAGTGGGCACTTGCCAGTGATTCTTTACTGACTCCTTCTAACTTAAAACTCTTGCATAATAGTGGGTTCAACACGAAGATTGTTGTGTACCTACCGCAAATCAACCTCTTGTGATTTTTGCTGCTAGCAGTAGCCAGTGGCATCATGTGACAGAAAGAGCATATGTCTGTTTGAAGACAACATAATAGCAGCCAGTGACAAGGTCTGCAAGGCACAGGTATGCGAGACATTGAAAATACAGCAAAGAGAATATGTGACTTGCATGCTTGTTTGTGTGTGCTCTTATGTCCATGTATTCCTCTGGGTTACAGTCAACCTGGACTGCTGATGATCAAAGAAAGAACAAAGCAGCTGCATGCTATTAAAAATAAACGGCAGTGAGATTAAATACAATCTCTCCCCTCCGATGCCTCTTTATCTTTGTCTTCTCCCTGGCATTCTGTGCCTCTGCCAGCTGCCGACACTCAAAAGCATCCCGTAGCTGCAGCAATTGCAAAGTGGAGTTGCTGGAGAATATCCCGGGGCCGACTGTACACAGTCCTCCAATCTTCAATGCACTCCCACTCATTCCCTCTCTACACATGTTCTTTCAGGAGATAGTGTTCATGTAGGTTTGTAGAACAGAAATGACAAAAAAAAACAACAACAAAAAATTGGGGGTTCTGTGTACAATGCAGTCATTTGCTGATCTCGTGAAAGCAATGTTTACTTCCCAGTAGGACATAGAAAACATGAAATGTTGAAAGTGAGTTGTTTTTAAATTTCATGAAAAATATTAGCCCATCTTGAATTTGATGGTAGCAACAATTCTCAGAAAAGCTCTTTTGACAACGTTCTGTAAAAAATCTGGGAACCGAGGAGACCAGTTATTGGACCTTTGGGAGACAAATGTCTGTAATTAGATTTTAGCTGCTAAAACATCCTGGAAATTCTTTTTTTATGTTTGATCATTTTATGTTTGATAATGCGCCAAATATTTTCAACTGGTAAACAGTGTGTCCAGTCCAGCCCAGCAACCAGACTCTTCTATTACAAAGCCATGCTGTTGGAACAGATGTACTATGTTTAGCAGGTGCTCAGAATCATTTGATAATATTATACATCTATCACTGGTGAACCTTTGTTTATCTTTACCTCTGAGAGACTCTGTGTCTATAAGGTGCTCTTCATTCATTCTTGAAAAAAACAACAAAAACAAACTAAAGGTTAACTGAATATGAGAATGAAAAGGGGCAGAAAGTAGAAAAGTCTCATATGAACAGGTCTTTTTGAAAATTAAAATTCATTCACATTTTACACAGTATCACACCTTTTTGTATTAAGGGTCGAAACACATAGAAAAAGGTTTTGAAACAGGGATAAAAGTCCAAGTGCCATCTGATCCAGCAGCCTGTAAGTATTATGCATGTGTACTTAGATACACATGCATAATACCAATCTTGTTAAAAGAGCCGACTTTACAGACTATTTAACTTTTTCTTGCCTGAATTACAACTTGTTTTCATAAGCTGTGTGTATCAGAGCATGAGGGTGATTATTAGTTGTTTTGGCACTAAGTACATGTCTGTCAGGAGCTGATGTGCTCTTGGAATTAACTCTATAACATTTTCCACTCAAACCAAAAAAAACACCTCTGCTCAATTTGTCAAATCCTGTCTGGGCTTTAAGAATAAACGTGTCAGCTATTACCACTGCTTGTGGCACATGTGCATGCATGCGCAAATACAAACATCGGGTAACAAATGAGGGAAGTAATAAGAAAAGGCCAAGGAAATGCATGCTGATGGTGGCAGCTATTTAGCACCGATGCCGGCTTCAATTCATAGCCGCTCACACACACACACACACACAAATATTAGGTAACAAACAAAACAATTAATTGACAGAGTCCAGGGAGATGCATCCAGACATCTGCAATTTTCTTGGAATAAAAATCATTTATCAGACTATTTTGTGGGGGTTTTGTGAGAGTTGAGTTAATCTATGTTTACTATGTAATGACCCTTTTTGACTCTGCTTTGGCAGCTTTTGATAAATGAGGCAGATTGTAAATGTCACTGTTATCAAGTGGATTTTTTTCTCCCTCTCTCTCTCTCTCTCTCTCAGTGGAGTCTATTGCAGTCTATGCTGTAATTAAACATGTTCGCTACAGAATTTAAATATGTGTGTGCATATGTGCAGCACTGACATGTTTTTTTGTATCTTCATTTTGTGTTTTATTTATGGTTTACTCAGCTGTTGTGTTGCTTCTCTCGTTGTTTTAGTTAAAACAATTTTACATATAAAACAAAATTCAGATGAATCCAAAAACAGAATATGGCTACAGAGTGAAACGTTCAAGCATGAGAAGGTGAGGAAGGTACTTTACAGTTTGCATATTTTTTAACCAAATTGTTATTGTCCACCTCTGGGTCGGAAATGGGGTCCTGCCCCACGTGGAGGAGTTCAAGTATCTCGGGGTCTTGTCCACGAGTGAGGGAAGGATGGAGCGGGAGATCGATAGGCGGATCGGTACAGCGTTTGCAGTGATGCGGACTCTGCATTGGTCTGTCATGGTGAAGGAGGAGCTGAGCCAAAAGGCAAAAGCTCTTGGTTTACCAGTCAATCTATATTCCTACCCTTATCTATGTTTACAAGCTCTGCGTAATGACTGAAAGAACGAGATCACGAATAAAAGCGGGCAAAATGAGTTCCCTCCACAGGGTGGCTGGGCTCTCCCTTAGAGTCAGGGTGAAAAGCTTGCATAACCTAAGAGTAGAGCCGCTGCTCCTCCGCTTCAAGAGGAGCCAGATTAGGTGGTTCGTGCATCTGGTCAGGATGCCTCCTGGACGCCTCCGTGGTTAGGTATTTCGGGCACGTCCCACCGGGAGGAGACCTTGGGGTAGGCCCAGGACATGCTGGGGGGATTACATCTCTGGCTGGCCTGGGAGCGCCTCGGGACCCCCCGGATGAGTTTGCTAAGTGGCTGGGGAGAGGCAAAAATAAACAACAAAATATAAATATCGGATATCGGTATCGGCCAAAATTTTCATATCGG
>JBBBVU010000007.1:28542582-28557343 GCA_037177055.1 Atherinosoma microstoma
TCTCTCTCTCTCTCTTTCTCTCTCTCTCTCTCTCTCTCTCTCTCTCTCTCTCTCTCTCTCTCTCTCTCTCTCTCTCTATCGGCAAAAAGTATTTATCATGACCAAGGATTTCATCAGTCTTCGCTTCTACATCTTTTCATCCCCGTTTTTGTCATCAGCTTGCCTCACTCTCTATTTCACTCCCCTTTCCCCCCATTATCAACCCAAGAAGAAGCACATTTTTATCATCTTCTCACAGTGTACCACAGCAGTAGACTGGGCAAACTAAACAGTGGAACAAGTTTCATTGCTTTGACAAATGAATATAACAACCGGGTCTTTTAGAACTCATGATTTCTTTTTTTATGGGTTGTATGCATGTCATTTAAAATCTTTACCTGTTCTTTTCCTTATTGCATTCAATATAAATAATGTTGTGACACTGAGTGGAGAGAAGATGATAAAGAAGTGCAATGAAATTAAATTATTTTTGAATTACAGTCACAATATATGTCCAGCAAGTACCTCTGATGGAGTTTAAATAGGGTATATTTATGTAGTACAAATGGAGTACAACAGACATTACTGCTGTTATGTTTTAACAAGGGAGCCTCATTGCTGTGTGTGTGCTGGGAGATTGCAAGTAATGAACATGTGCATATATATTAGTGCACGGCAGCATAGTCAAAAGCAGGGTTTCTGCAAAAGAAGAAGAAAAAAGTGCTATTACTGTATGCAGCTGATACAATCAGAAATATCCCATTTTAGGGATGGAAAGTACAAAAAAGCAAGAAAATGAAGTGGTCACTGCTTGGTTAAATATAACCTTGCTCATTAACTATGACCTAAAAGTGAAGTATTTTTAGAGCTCTCTCTTAGTGTCACAGGTGAGTGTTTTCTGGGAAGCTCACCTGCTTTTCAGAGAAGCCGAGCTCACTTTAGCTCCCCAATAATTGTAACCCTGCTCGCTCCCCTTTTGGCATCCTCATGCTGCGCTGATGTTTATCTGCCAAATCCTAGGCAACCAGGACATAGCTACCACAAGAATGTTCAGAAAGGAGAAAGTTCAGAGTTTAACAATCTTAGTAATTAAGTCCTCAGCTGGAAGGTGACTGAAATATTTAATAACAACAGTGTATGTTTAGGATTTCATATCTAAGCCTTAATTTCAGGTTAAGATAAACTCCTTTCTATTTTGTCCATGTGTTTTGTTTGAGCGGATCTCAGATCTGTCCATCATGGTGTCGTAGTGACATACCCAAAGGTCTGAAAATAAGGAGCACTGCTTGTTTTCTTGTGACTTTGATAGCTAATTTGATTTACTTCCTTACTGTTTTGATAAGTCATCTTCGGTAAACTCAGCTCTGCTCTACTCAGACAATATCCACATGGTGTTGCTTTTAATAATATGATTTTGTAGGCGTATGAAGGTGTGTAACTAGTTTTTAATGTACAGTCATTTGCAAACAATTGGAAATAATGTTCCATCTCTTTTCTTTTAGCCAGTTTTGCTTTCATTTTCTATGACTGCACTCAATGAGCACTGTTGTTTATTTATTTTGTTAAGTGCATATCAAGAAAGACGACAGGAAGATTATAGGAGACAGACAAGAAAGTTGGTTAGGATTTGATCCCAGGTATATTGTAACTGGGTCCTAACTACTAATTTGCCTTTTCTTGTCATTTTCACAGTTTTCCTGACTCCCTTGTCTTCTCTTTTTCTTCTATCTGTTGAAACATGTCTTCACTTAAACTCCTCATTGAAAGAAAGGACTATATATATATATTTCATTTCTTTAAAATTCACATAAAAGAAAAAACAAACGAGAAGTTAATTTTCTTTAGGAATACTAAAGTGCAGTGCACATGAATTTTGAATTGGACGCAAATGAAAATGGAAAATAATAAGAAATGCCACATTTTGGCAGCCATTAACCACAAATACCAGCATTTCCTTTGCTGTTACAAAGAAAATAAGGCTTTTATTGTTATTAACAGTAATTTCAGCTATTTTAGGGGATTGCTTGAGAACCTACTGTGCACAGTGGCGTTTGCCTCCTGATTTTGATGCATGTTCCACTAAGGTGCAAATCAGTTCACTAGTGAGCACTCTATGGCAAATCAGAACTTGTCCGGCGCTGGCACTCCCCTGAACTCTCAAAATGACATGTCCAAGGGTGGTCTGGACTGTAAACTGTTCTATCTGGAAAAAGCAACATAATTGCAGCCAATGAAATCCACAAGTTATGTCTGCTCTACTTTCTCTACAGAATTACTCAGTGGGGCGAGGGAAAGTCAACCATCATAATGCAGAGTCCTGCTGCCTATACTTTTCCTGTCAAACTGCTAACAAGCACAGATGATTTTTTAATGATAGGCCCCTCTATCCCTCAAAGCTGTCTACTCACAAACAGTCCAACTCATACACATACAACACATTGCTCACACTCACTCCCACACACATGCATAATGAGTTTTTATCAAGGGAAGTACATTTAGTTTAATGGATCTCTGCCATTGCCATTCCCACTTACACTCCGGTTTTGTTGTAAGTGCCAACAAGATGCCTCTATTTCTCCCATGTCACTTACTTTTGTCTTATACAGCATGTGGTGCATGAACACTCTAAATGATGGTGTGTCACATGGTGCAGGAGACTAAACTTACTGCTGAGCAAAGAAGCAGGTAAATCTGTACCTTCAAGCTTGTCATGTTTCAATAAAAAAAAAAGAAAAGGCTCTTCAAAGGTAAATAGATATGATTCCGGTCCTGTTTTGTTTTCTTGACTTTCCCTTGACCTTGTTGCTGACTGCATGGTGGTGTTGTGGTTAGCACTGTTGCCTTATAACAATAAAGTTTCTAAATCGAACCTTGGCCCAAGCGTTTCTCTGTGGAGTTTACATGTTTTCTATACACCCTTCTGTGAGGGTATTTCCTCCAACAGTCCAAAAAAAGCATGTTAGGTTAATTGGTGGTGCTAAATTCTCCCTAGGACTGAGTATGAGAGCGTGTGGTTGTTTGTTTCTGGATTTGCCCTATGATGGAGCAGTGACCAGTCCTGTCTGTACCCTGCATTCACCCTAAGGCAGAAGGGATAGGCTCCAGCTTATCCCTCCAGCCCCCAAATTGTTTGATGGAAAATTTTAAATATAACATCAATTTTAAGGTTCAACGAAGTAAATAAAAAGATATTTTAGAAGTTCTGCTCACACTCATCCTTCTGTCCTCTTACGTATTCAAATTAACCCCAGTGTAATTACATGAAAATAGCCTTGTGTCACTTTCAATGTTGCAGCTGCAAGGAATTATGAGATGGAATGGTCTCATTTTCTTTCATAGAAAAGTGTTTCATGAGCAAGTGGAGATTAGAAACAAGGAAGCACAGAAGCATTTAGCATTTAAAGAATCGGACCAGTTCTTATTGTGAGTTCTATTTAGAGGCTTTCATGGTTTTTTCTTCTTTTTTTTCCCCTTTTTAAAAAATCTCAGTTAGGATTCTTTCTAAGAAAAATAAAGACATTCTTGCTGGAACCTTTGTGTGGGCACTACTTTGTAGCAAAGGGTAAGGGCTCTGGGTATTGTTGAGACAATGAAATATGATCCAGGAAGTCCTATAGGAGGAATAGATCCACGAGTGCAAAGGCTTATCAGATGGCAAAACAGTGCATAGTGGCTTACAGTATAGCAGTAACAGATTTTACTGCTCATTATTTTATCTTTCCTCATTATAATGATGAAGAATATCAGACTGTTTCAGGGGTTGGGCGAGCCAAAGCCACACGATGCATTGTTGATTCCCCCTAGCTTCCTTCATCTACTACCTCACAGTAAGGAATCAGGTAACAGACTCCCAGAAGCCTATTTTTTGGCTATAAGGAAATAAGAAACCTATTCCAAAGCAACATGGGCTTTCTTTACTATAACAAATCTTCAAACGAGCGAAGTGTTTTGTATTTTTATAACCATAAATAT
Organism: Atherinosoma microstoma; assembly: GCA_037177055.1. Classification (NCBI taxonomy): domain Eukaryota; kingdom Metazoa; phylum Chordata; class Actinopteri; order Atheriniformes; family Atherinidae; genus Atherinosoma; species Atherinosoma microstoma. The sequence continues at coordinate 28,546,534 of JBBBVU010000007.1, forward strand.
TTTAACCTAAACTGAAATGTCTCTTAAACCTCATTTTGTTTTCATCTAAATCTTGATCCAACCAATTTGTAACCAGGGCATTTGTTGCACCTCTAATTCTGCTCCACCCTTTGCTTTAGTGAATATTCAAATAAACATTTTGGATCGTGCTATTTTAGCCCTGCAGCACAGCGTTATGAGATGTCTGCACATAAAAACTGCTAACCTACTTTGTAATGTTAGTCGGTGCTGTACAAGTTTTCTCTCTCTCTAGCTCTCTCTCTCTCTCTCTCTCTCCCTCTCTCCCTCTCTCTCGTTATTTCTATTTCTTCTATTAAAACCTCTTCTCATCTCAGTAAGACTGATTATCCTAATTACCATTCTTGTACATCTAGTGTTCTCAATTCTATTCGCACTGATTATCAGTTCCTAACTCAATAACTTTCTATTCTGTGGTTCTCCTCCTCTTTCTGTCAAACAGTCACATATTAGCACATTTCTTGTTAAAAAGGTTTTGTTTATCTTCACTTGCAATTATGCTTTCACCTCATTGCTCAGTATAATTCATACAGTTTTAGATTGCAAATATTGATCAGCTAAGACCAATGTGCAATGAGTTAAAACAAATAATTTGAAACTACATAAAAAATCTGCTACACCGGTCAAATGTATTTGCAAATCTAGAATCTAGATAAAATGCTGAGGATATCATAGCACTGACCATATTCAGCTCTTTTTCAAACTGGTCAGGTTTATCTCTTCCTTGAAGTCCTTGATCAAATGATCTTTAGAGTTGATTAAGTCATCAAAGGTGTGTTCAAGTAAATCATCATGTAGCCATTCAGCTCATGCTCAAATATGGAACTGACTGAAGTTTCATTGAGAACCCGATGGTAGGAAAGCTTTCTCTTCGGTGTTGAATAATCGCTTAACGGATTGTCTACAAGGAGGCATTGCATGGCACTCCAAATCTCTTGGCGCAAACTGGATCATTTGTGTCCAGAGCACAATCTGGAAGACAGAAAGTGACCACACAAACGGAAGATCAATGCATCGATCTTCGTACACACAGAGAAAAGCAACTTGATCGCTGATGACAAATTTGCTACTTTGTAAATAAAGAATGAATGACTCAACTGAACAAAAGAGGGTTGTCTAGTAGTGGTCTGAGAGGATCGGTATTGGTCTCTGAATATCAACTTAGAAGGAAAAACAAGAGCAGACTTGTGGTGTTCTATAACTCAACATCCTTTTGCAGTGGGTGTTTGGAGGAAAAAGACGGTAATTAATTCATGATATTTATAGCAGTACTAAAGAGTTTATGTAAAAAAAACGATCAGGAGGGGTAATATTTCTATCATGTAGCCTCAAAGAGACATGTTGGATGGTTTTTCCAACTTTAAACGACAACACTGTTTCCAAGGGACAAGCTTAACTCTCACTGGTTTGCATTTTTGTGAAGAGGGATTTATTTTATGGCAGGATTATCAGGCCAAACACACTTTAAAGCTTTGTAATAATCGCTCAAAGTAACTTTGGACTCTCCTCAACAGTCACCTAACTTCACCCTCAATCAAAGGTTATGAGTTCACTAGAAGAAAAAAAAAATCGCTGACATCAGAAGATGTTCTTTGAGAGGGTTGTCAGATCATGCTGGGACACATTGCCAGCAAATGCACCATGATCTGACACATCTACGCATTGCTCGAGGCAGCAGTTGAAGGCTTAAAACACATATCATAAGCCAAAGTATGACAGTAGTAGTATTGTACAGACTGAATTGATCTGATTAAAATGCAGCACCGCATTATGTCCCCACATCTGTCATAATGTCATGTAACATACATACAATCGGTTTTCTATTTGTGGAGTAACTAAGATAGATTTTCATGTCTGCTTCATGCCCTCACACCAATCCATCTTTCTTTGAGTACACGGGACATCGGGCTGTGTCCACAGCTGATGGTGATAAGGAGAAATTGGATTTTACATGTGTAATCACTAGTTATGGGATGTTAATGGTACAGAGCAGTGTCCTGTGGGATGTAATTTAAGATACCTGTGGCAAACACACACACAGATACACCCATGCTCACACTTTGTGTCCACATAGCATTTTGCTTAGACTAGCTGTGTTTGTGTAGTTTAATGGGATGGTCTTCATAAAGACTCATCCTAACTGTGACTTTGGAGTAGTTTGGTCGAGTTTGATTACGTGACTGATTTTAAAGAACCAATGTGCTTTACTCTCTCAGGCCTCCTGGAATTCTCTCCCGTCCTTCTACGATACCTCATCTCAGGTATGAGTTCAATGACTGTAGTTAGATCCTGTGAACATGCAGCAGTATAGTAGTGTCCCTAGTGTCACGTCTGGTAAAATTCCTTTTTTCCCCTCCTTTATAAAAAGTGGGAGGAAAAGACGACAAAGTGAGGAAGACCTGGAATGGTAATGTTCTCTGATTTCTTGCAGTGATTGGGTGTCTTTGCACTGTAGCTCTTTGAAAGCTTGGCGAGCTGCAGCGTATTAGCTGAATCAACCTGTGGCTAGTCTAGTCCCATCTGTTTGTCTGTGTAGACATGTAGAGCCTTCCACCACTTTCCTTACTAAGTTTCCTTTCAGCCCCCTCTTCATCACTTTGGGCGCAACTTTGAAGTCACAGGGAATCAGCGAAGAGGATCTGTGAAGATGCAGCAGATGATTTCTATCTGTTTGATTCCCTTTTTTTCTCTGATTGCATCTGTACGCCTGATGAGTCACAGTTAACCCAGTCACACAGCTGTGTGAACCCCAGTGCATTGAATCAGACTGTGTGCCAGCCACAATGCCAACGTCTTTTCATTTGCCTCTTCCTTTAACCTCCCTCACAAACTGCTAATGAAGTGAATCACAACTGTTTTTCCACTGATCCCTTTACTCCAACAGCTGATGGTGAGCGATTGCATCCACAATACTCTTTTAATTAGTATAGAGAATAAATTGGTTGAGCATGCCTTTTTCCTTAATTGCTTTTTCCTCAGCTTGGATTTAATTGGGCTGCAGTGCTGTGTATTGATCTCCTTTGATGTGCTTTAATTTGGATAATTTTATATATTTATTTTGGATGTGACGAGATGGTTTGTCTTGAGGGGGAAAGTGTTGGGCATCGGGACTTGTACTGCAGCACACTGCAGTATATTCAGTTAGCCCGAGGTTCAGTGCGTGATGGCAACTAGGTGGAGAGATGATCAAACCCAGAAGGCAGCAAAGCAGCTTCACTACAGTCTAAGAGGCCTCAAGTGAACAGCTCTTTGATCTCACATCAACAGCTCATGAATGCCAATGTGGATCACTAAAGCGAAGCAGGTTTTCTAAGACAGCCTTAACAGGCCTGCAGGCCAGTACATATTTCTTCCAGCAGCTAGCTTGTATTTTATGCCTGATTCATGCTGTGTCATTCCCCCCCCCCCTTCCTGCCTGCCACAAAAAAGCCCAATTTTCATCCTCCGCCTTTGTAGTTTCAAAATAAGTGTTTATCTGTGCAATAGTGTGTTTCTCTGTGTGATTGTGGGTTTGTTTTGTAAACGGATGTGTGCATTTGCTTGTGCAAATATTTGTGCCAGTGTCGCAATTTTAAAACATTTATCTCTATTACTTCCTACCATCCAACAGTCTAACTCTTGTTTCTCCTACTACAGGGGGTAACTTCACCCTGGCTGAGCTGGGAGTGTGCGAGCCAACTCCCACTCCGCATCCCGCTGCTGTTCCCTACTGTCCCGACCTGGGACTCCTCCAGAGGGGGTACTCCCTTAGCGCTGGCTCAGATGCCGACTCGGACCCGGAGGGGCCCTTGTCCCCAGAGCGAGCCATCCAGCTGTGGGCAGGACGTGGAGGGGTAAAGTCTCGGCGCAGCTCGGGAGTGTCCAGTCGGGAGAACTCGGCGCTCACCCTCACCGACTCAGATAATGACAAGTCTGACGATGAGTCAGGTAGGATTAAAGGGCTCTTTGAAGTGTGGTTGAGATTGTACATTTTGATTGTATAATTTCTTGCTACTGACTTGGCATGAAATAAGGCGAGTAAGATTTAATGAGAGAATAAGAAGAATTTGGGGCATATTATAATCAGAGTATAATGGGCTCATAACAAACAACCATTGTACAGTGTGAGAAGGTTTTATTGATTAAATGTGTTTGTGATCTTAAGGGCAGTGGTTGGACACCCCTTAGAGACATCCTTATTTTCATCAATATCACTCAGACAAAGCCTTTCAACTCCCTCCTTTTAAAGCACTTATTTGTTGAGATCTCACCGGTGGGTCTGTCACTCTGCAGGAAATGTTTTTGATTACTTTGGACCAAATAACAAATAGTATTTTTTACTTTTGTGTCTAAGCACCATAATTCGGTCAAAGAGAACTAAACACCTTTTGTGAAATCACAAGGTTTCCAACTTGTTGTGCAGGGTCTCAGTTTCCATTGTTTCCTTTGGCAATGAATAATAGTTAGAAATATAACTGTATCTACAAGTTATATGGTGCAATATTGTATGGACTTAAAGGATAATTGAATGTTTGCTGATATCACAAATTCTGCCATGACATGGTTTTTTATTTGAACAGATTCAGGAGCTAGGGATCTATATGACACAATATCAGATGTTACTATAACTTCCATAGATCCGGTTCAGTTGGGGTTGCAACGTTCAGCCAGGTAGAATTGCTTTCATGCCGCATTTAGTCAAACAAACCAAATCTTTTGAAAAAGAGAAAAAAATTACTGAAAAAAAATAACACACGCATCAAAGAAGAAAACTCGCTCATCTATTGGTTAATGTAGGGCGACTTTGAAGTTTGAAAACTTTCTTGTTTTCTTGGGGGCTTTTAGAAGTTGTGATATATTTTCATCTGACCATATTTCTGTCAGAGCTTTTACTTTGTTCTCACTGGACGTCTGACCACGAGCCAGTTCTCTTATTCTATCTGCGCATATGTTTTGGATGTGTTTACCCACAATGCCCTGCATTGTACCCACAATATTCTGCTTCCTGCAGTTGATTCACTGGATGCACATCAGAGTTTGTTTTTTTTGCACATTCACAAACAAACAAACAAACCTGACTTTGAGCAAATCAACGGGGTTTGATTAAGAAAGGTTGGCATAAATGCAACCTCAAATCAATTTAGAACTTAGTTATAATAACCAAGATAGTACAGTCTTATTTTATCATAGTTGCACACTGCATCTTTGGATATCAGCATTTTTCTCATGTTGTTTCTTAAGTCTTAAAAATTGGAATGCATCACTTTTTCCTGTTCTCAATTTGGATGCTATTGGCTCATTGATCATTGAATCGATGTAGATGGATTTGTTGTTAGACCCTTAATCTCTTTTTTTTTTCTCAACTGCTCTTACACATAGCTCATAAAATACTATGAATACATAAAAATACTGCAGAGCACCGGTGAATGCGACCAGTGGTTGAAATGTTCTGAAACCTCCTCGGCAGTCCAAGCAAAGAAATCTCAGTTTTTTCTTTTCACCGTCGCTATAAACTGAAGTTTTTGCTTCTATTTACAGCAGCAATTGCATCTCCTGTGTCGACAAACAATGTTCATTTTCAGACTTTCAAGCTTTAATGGTGCTCAGATGCTCACCTGAACTGGGCTGAATATTAGTTTGGAGGAGAGTTTAAGGTTTCCAGGAGAAATTCCTTTCTCAGACAACCTTGTTTGATGCCAGCTTTCCATTTCCTCGTTAATCCTGACGCCATCGTAAACCTGTGCAACGGCTTCACCGAGGTGTCAATGGAGGTTAATGAAGAGTGGATGAAAGGAAGAGCAACAGTCTAATTAATTGACTTCTCGGCAGGCGCATGTATCAGCTTTGGATCAACCTCTGTTGGACTGCAGGCCTCAGAAACAACTTCTGTTGACTGATCAAACTACTCAACACCTATTAAACACGTCAAGAAACACCTTCCCTGAGACTCGTCTCTCATCCAACCACCCGATAATTGCTTTGTGGTTAATTACCAAGCTAATCTCGCAGTCACAGATATCAGCTGCAGAAGCCACTTTCACTCTCTCTGTCTCAAGGCCAGAAGAACGCCACTGAGCACTCTGATGCCACCATTTCCAGACCTTGTGAAATTGGCAGATTAATCCGACTCTATATTTTGATAATCATATGCCTGCAGTATGATGTCACTGAGCAAAGATCAAAAGTTGTTTCTCTTTTTTTATTATTATTTTCAGTCTCACTAAACAAACTTTGTTTAAAAGGGTTATTCATGGATATTTCAGTGCTGCTGAAGGGGCCGAACATTCAATTGTCTGTTGGGGAAATTTGTATTGATGATTATTCAGAGCACGCTTCACATCAAAGTCAATTAAATTTAATTTGAGACTTCAAAGGTTGCCTTCTATAGATGCGTTGGCAGCCACCAGCTCACACGTTAAAGCTCATCTCATGGTTTCACAGACTAAAGATTTAGATCACGCTTCTGCGCTGGTGTCTCTGCCAATGCAAGGAGATCAGAGGAAGGTGCAACACCATGATTAAAAAAAAGAAAAGAAAAGAGAGAGAAAAAATATAACAGGTGTGTGTGACTGATCCAGTCTATTCATTAATCGCCTACAGATGAGTAAATCTCAATCTCAGCAATTTTGCTCCTGTATCTCCTTCCACCACGAAACATTTGATACGAACGCCACTTGAGGAAAAAAATCACTCCCACCCAGTCAAACCAGAGTGTGTACCCCAAAGAGTTTGGATGCTGAGAGTTCATGTGTGTAAATTACACAGGGTCTGTCATGTTAGCTTGTTTGTCTGGGCGTCTACAAGCCCGAACCCCTTCACATGTGAGTGGAAGTGTGAAACAGGTGTAGCAGGAGTCCCAATGTCAAAATAGCAACATGATGATCTGAGGGTCTAATAATAGAGACTGACAGAGGAACACATCATAAGCACACGCTAACAAATCAAAAAGACGGCGACGTGCCAAAAACACCAAACATCACGCCGCGCCGCTCTCATCTCGCGCCGTCTTTAAAAATCTTCAAAAGTCTCACCCTCGCGCCCTTCTCCTCCTCCTTTCCCATTCCTTCCTCTCTCTCATCTCTTTTCTTCATCTTTCAAGGTTCTTCTTGTTCTGTCCTCTGCTCACTCATGCTGCGCCTCTCGCCAGCCTCTTGTTAAGCTCCTGTCGGCACAGCTCGCCAGCATGACTGACAGGTGTCGGTTTAAGAGTGTCGGTTTCTCCCCCAGGGCACGCGCATATATGTGGATGAGCATGCATGTGTGCCCTATTGCCAAGTTCAGATCCAAAATAGAAATCCCAGTGACAGTTATTACACACCTCTATGCTACTGTAATTTGTGTTAGTAGGAGAGTGTGTGTGTGTGTATGTGTGTGTGTGTGTGTGTGTGTGTGTGTGTGTGTTTGTGTTTGTGAAGTTTTTTTTTATGTCAGCAGGGCAATGGGCTGTAGATGAGGTGATGAATATATTTACAAATTTCTTTTACATCATTTCTGTGATCCTCGTTTCTCCATTTCATGTCAGTACGTTGACAAATGAACTTCAAAATGAAGTATAAATATATTTCAGGTTGCCTAACTACAGGTGCTATTTTTAAATCTTTGATTTTGATAGATATGAAAAGCCTGGAAAACAAACCAAACAAAACTTGAGTCAATAACAAATTTAAAAAGTGTGATCCTTGGAATAGAGGCCTGGTGTCTTTGCTAGTCTCAACACAGTTAGCACCACATACACACCAACTGTAAGTAAAAGTCACATTATTGATGTAGAGTATTGAACGGGTGTTTTATGTATTTTTTATTATGATTATAATTCTTCATGCTGGACAAAAGTATGGGCTCGTGTTTTTGCATCACAGTAGCTTTCTTTAAGTTTGTGCATTGATTTAAAAAAATAATAATTATACAGGAATTAATGCATAGAGAGGGTTAGTTACAGAGCTTAAGAAAAGCTTTTTTATGTAACAATGCTTAATCCTATTTTGAAGTCATTGTAAATCAAACACTTGTTAGATTTGTTAAGATATGTAAATATCAGTGTATGTTTTACTGGTGAAGAATAAATGAAGGTGGCACAGCACAAATGAAAAAAGTTTCAGGCTTCCCTAAAGAAACACTTTCAGGAGGAATATGAAAATCCGTTTGGAATGATGCAGCAGCTGTAATTCTAAACCTCAATCAAATTTTAGTACAATATGTAAACATTATATCTGCAAAGGCCAACTATGATAACGTGAAGCAGAATTAATTTAAAGAGTTTTTAGTACAAACAGTTTAGGTGAGGTCTCCAAAATGGCCATTTTGCATTGTCTGTTCTCAAAGTCCCCCACATCAAAAGCTTACATTATGCTATGTTCTGCAGGAAAAACCTGCATCCTGGCATTTACATGAAATTTGCTATATATATAAATAAACTTGCCTTGCATTGCCTAGGACATAAATTGACTCTGCAAACACTGCTTAGGAAGGTATCAAAAAATACAACAGAGTGACATGTTCAGATATCCTCCAGATATGTCTCACGGTATCTGTGAAAAAAGAAAAGAAAAAAAGCCCAAATTACATTAAAAACAAACCCACAGGGTCCAAAGAACATCCTGGTATCAGACACCCTCAGATTTTTGTTGACCATGCCGAACTGGTAGGAGTTGTTTTGGCCGTTTAAAGAGGAACTACTCAAAATTAGATGAGTGGGCATAACGTTATGGCTGATTGAAGGTTTTTTTTTTCCAATAATAATATCTTTATGCTCAATATTCTGGTAAATTCATGTAAAAACTATTAAAACATTCATATTCAAGGTTTACTGATCACTTTTTCCTTCGCTTTCATAAGCACAATATTTTCAAGCTCCTCCATACTTTCAATAATGAGTAGCTTTCTCTCAATAATTTAAGGACAACAAACAAAATCTTTTTTTAGTTCTAGTGGACACACAAAAAGCCTTTTTTTAAACCCCAATAAGACATCAGACATGGACAAAGAGGCACCTCATTGAGAAATATGCTTTACCTTTTTAGTCGTTTTCCCTGCAGATTGCAGGCACCTGCATCAGTGTCTGAACCAAAAGTCTTTGATTTTTTTTTTCTTTTGTTGATGTCGTCAGTATGTTTATTTTTACTGCTAAACTCTGATTACAGAAGGGCGCACTAAAGCTGAATATGTTTGTTTTGTAAATGCAACTCAGAGATTTCAAAGTTTCTTTACATCCAGCTTTACCATCAAGTATTGAATAAAGACTTTATTGCTCCTTCCAGACACCATAAAAATAAAGAGACTACAGCATTGACTTGGCAGAGTCAATACAAGTTTCTTTTGCACAAGCTCAGTGAGACAAACAGATATGGCCATAGAGAGCAGCACTGGGTGATTTCATTTTGGCAAGCTGGAGGAAGAGATTTACCGTTGCACTGTGCACGGCCTCGTAAAACGCCCGTCTGGAAACACAAGCACAAGAATAGGAGCACTTGTAAATCTCTACAACAGTGCCTTCTGGCCACATCCAAACTGCATTGATCAGGAAGGAGAATGATTAAAACATGCATTAGATGAAATAAGATCAGGCTTTGACGTTGATTTAAACCAAAAGCTCAGTGGGGGCAGACTGTATGGCTCTACATATGTGGATTGGGAGACTCCATATGCCACTGTGCTTTTTTTTTCTTCTCTCTCCTCATTAAATAACAGCCTGTTAAGGAAACAGACTACCTTAACGTTGGTTTCCCATAAATAAATCGCCGCTTTACTCATACAGCAGACTTTACAGACATATACCGACTGCTGGTTGCACCGCCGAGAACCGGCCAAATCACACATGCATGCTGATTAGATGCTTTCAGGCGATCTCGTTCTCCTCCTTCCTTCACTGGCTCAATCTCTCCATCTGGTCGTCGGGATAATAAATCACAGGCTAGTATTGTGACGTATGTGGCAGGATGCATTAATCTCATAATTAGAGAATGAAAAGGTGGCGCTAAATTTAGTGTGGCCTTTCTGACTAACCCTGCCCCCATCTGGGCATGCTCAATTGCCTGGTTTCCCTCGCAAACCCTTTCACAATCAACTTTTTTTTCCTTTTTTTTTTGCAAAGCTTGTATGGAGTTAGAGCTTATGTTAAAGGGGGTAAAAAAGTTTTTAAAAAAGAAGGAAATTTCTCAATTCCAGTGTCCCTTATATACAACAGCTGCAGTCAAAAGTTTTTTAAGCTGGAGTTGCAATTATGCTTCTTAAATGCAGTTTGGAAAAGTGATTCCTCTGATTAACTAATCAAATCTACTAGCACAGGTGGCAAAGTCTCTGTACCATAGATGTCATTTAGTGTTCTACCAAAAAAAAAAAGAAAAAAAACCCACAAACAAAACCAAATTCAAGTCAGCTGACATGTTTTCTTTTTTTTTTATCCTGCAAGCCTTGAATTGATTGCCTTGTAATCATGGAGGTTAAGACTGTATTCAATTATAACTTCATTGTGAGTTTAAATAAAAAGCAATCTTTACTGTATAATACACATTATAATTAGTCTCCCACTGATTATAAGACCCCTTTTTTTTTTAAATCTTAGCTGTTAGATCTCCACTGTAGCCACTCTCAACACCAGTAACTGAGTTCATGCTGCTCCTGTCTATCAAATGCAAGCAACACTTATGGAGTTGGGCTGGTGGGGTCCCCCAAGACCACTACTGTCCCCTAAGGGCCTTAGTGAGTGCGTGTGAGAAAGAAACTGAAAGTGAGAGCTTGAGCGTGTGTGTGTGTGTGTGTGTGTGTGTGTGTGTGTGTGTGTGTGTGTGTGTGTGTGTGTGTGTGTGTGTGTGTG
>JBBBVU010000007.1:28563361-28576384 GCA_037177055.1 Atherinosoma microstoma
GATCAGTTTGCTGAGTCTCTTACAGTCTCTGGTTCTGATGCTGCTGCCCCAGCAGATGGCTGCAAAGCTGATTGCACGACCACTAAGTAAGATATTCTTTTTCATAAAAGAAAACAATATCTCTGGTAGGGGGTGTAAAAAATCACAAGTTTGATCACAATACAATATTATATTGAAATAATGGATAATAATTTAACGTTTTGTATGTAATGAAACAATACCACGTGCTGATTTAACACAGTCACTCACCATTCATATTAAATCACAAAACAACTAAAGTATCGACATAATTTGATTCCTGAGTTCAATCTGTCATTTAAATGAAAAACAATCTGTTCCTTTAACAAAAAGTGAACACGTGATACTATCTATTTATCTATTTCGTGTGTTGAATAGTTGAGTTCTGAGAGAATGGAGTGTTGTGAAATGTACAAAAAATTCAAAGCAATGATGAATGCAGTGGGTTGTTAAAATACGGTCTGAATCTTTTAGTATGGGCTTTTGTTTTCTTTTAAAATTCTTTGTTTTATGATGTGGTTCATGTAATGGGGTGTAACAGCCAGTAAGGGCTGAGATTTTACTGTTATGTCAATTACCCTTATTAACATTGATTTTCTCATCAGAGTTTTGAGTTTTATTCTAAATAGAAAATCAAGGTTTTCCAATTGATGTCATCAATCATGTTATTCATAGTTAAATGCTTTTCCTATTTTCTGTGTGAGACGTGATAAGAAAAGAAAAAAAAGACTCATATGTAGGTGTAAACCTTTAACAGTATTCCACAGGGCGAGATCTGGATGCATCACAGCATTTTGATCTGCCATATCATAAGAGGTGGAGAGATGCTTGGGTGTGTGAAGGCATATTGTTGTTAAGCAGCATTTTGCCTGACAAGAAAAAACAATATGAGGGTGGTAACAGTCTGGAAACTGCCGACAGATCATAAACTACATTTATTGTTAGGAAGTGAACAGTCATGGTGTCCTGATGAAAAATATCTGGTGGGACAAGCTGTTAAAAAAAAGTATGAGCCGTTAGAGTTCAACTTCTATGAGAGAAAATCGGAGTGAATAGAGAAGGGATGCTGTGGGAGAACAGATATCATTCAGAGTCTGATTTTCCTGTCATTTTTTTCTTTTCTTTTTTTAGAATGAACAGTTTGAGCAGCTGTGACTTTATTGTTCCAGCAAACAAATAAAAAAAATAGAAATGAGAATATGTATCATCATTAACAGGATGGAATTAGCAGTGTAGTTAGTCAACCTTTATATTTTACTGTTTTTTTTACATGTATTAAATATAGGACACATCTAGCAAATGTTCAGCTGAAGATCCCATTTTTATTTTCTCTTCTTCAACATGAAGCAGCTGCACTTGGTGCTCTGTGCTTCCTCCTCCAGCTGAGTGATTATGACAGCCTGATTGGTGTTTTGTGTTCTTGGGGATGCGAAGATCAATGCAGGGCTGATAGCGAAAGCTGGGCCCAGGAGTGGAGAGAAGGGATAACAGAGAATGGGGATGAGGCCTTGTCACTATCGAGTAGGAAACAGGGATCAGCAGATTTTCAGGGAGGATCGGATATCGTCAAAAACAGATCATGGAAAGGAGTTAGAGCTGGTAATGTGGGGAAGATTTCTCTTTCTTTTTTTGTGGATTCTGCTAAGAGGACTGAGAGTGATGGATAAAGAAAGAGGCAAGCCACGGAGGAGGAGCAATTGAGAGTAAGATTCAGATTTAGTGGTACAGAAGAGGAGATGGCTGAGGATTAACATTCTGTGACTGTCTGCAAACTCCGGGATAATCTCTGGCGTCCCGTAGTGCGCTGTGGGACGCGCACAACTGCTGCGGGGGCTGAGGCCTACCGCCAGGGCTGTCGCTGTGTGTGTGTACGAGTGTGTGACACTCGATCTAGGTGTGGCAGGTGGAATGAGGTGCTGATTCCTGCCCCCCCACTATGCAGTTCTCAAAGCAACTTGATGGATACACCCCACGGGAGGCGTGAAGCGGACATTGCACAGGCGTAGCTCTCCAATAGCCCTCTGTCTGGAGCGCGTTTATCTCCCACTCTCTATGATTTAAAAAGAGAAGAGTATGCAATCAAGCTCCACAACAGCATGCATTTTCTTTATGTGTGCAGTGAGAAGTCAGTAGATAGCTCCTTACAGTGTTTTAATCCATATTGATTTGCGCTTCATGCTGCCTCACCGAATGGAGCGCAGCACCACGGGGAACCGCACAGCATGGCCAGGTATGCCACGGCGTTGCCTCACGTGTCTCTGCCGGCCAGTGTTTGTTTATGTGTGAACCAAAACTAAGAGTGAGAGACTACCTAATATGCACTTTCACAGCAAAAGTGCGACATTTAACAGAGAGACATGGGCAGGCTTTTATAAGCACATATAGCACCCAGGCACGCTGCAATGGAACATCACCGTTAGGCTGAGATTAAAAGGGTACTCCTGCAATTAATGATCTCCGTTAATGACTGTTCACAGGTATAGACCGACTCGAGTCTGAAGCTTGTGGGCATGTTAAGTATTAAGTGGCAAATTTAGGTAATTAGCTGTGATTGGACAGTTATTTCCTCCCATTGCCACTAGTGCTGTAGTGGAAAAAAATAAAAGGAAGATAAGCCCTTATTCCTCAACTACTTTACTGCAGTTCTTGATGATGAAAAGATGAGCCCATCAGTCATTTAATCGATATACACAGTGAATGGTTTTCATTATAGGTCAGCAACATGACAAAACTGTCTTTTGCTGGAATAATTTGTTTAAGCTGTCATGTTTTTGTTTCGTCACAATAGCAGACGTTCATAAGCCTAATCACTCTGCTGAGTGTTTGTATGAACACCAAGCAAAGAGACAGGCCCTGATTAAAACCATACTGTTCAACCGAACAAAGCGGCAACGCTGATGTCAATAGTTCTGTTGAGACCGTTTCTTCTCCACTCAATACTCGCTTTAATAGGTTGGCTTTGTTTTGCAGGGAAGCAAATGGGAGCAAAGAGATGAGATGAATAAATCCATGGTGGAGTCTAACCTCTGATATTGCAAATGCTCTTTGTTTTGCTACTTAACACTCAGAGCCCACTAATCAGACACACATCTGACTTTATCTTCCATCTTCATAACCGGGCATGGGAACAGGCTGGTATCTCAGCTGGTCCAAGCTCTCACTGTCTGAAGCCTTTCTGTGGCACAGCCAAATATCAGTTGTAGATGCAGTCAGGCAGAAGCCCAGGACTAAGTTGTTGTGAATCTTTCGAAGCTTTTTTTTCTTTTGCCTTTTTCATAATGGCTCTGCAAACAGAATTGCTTAGTCTGGTCTGAGTCCTGCTGTATCTCCTCAGTTTGTCAAGCTATAAGCTTAGTCCACTTTATGCATTGTATCTGCTCATCTGGCTGGAATCAATAATGCATCTCGGTCACCTTTATTCGTAATCAATGGGTCAGCCTGGACTACCCCATACTCTGTCCTCAGTGGTCCCCTTGCAAAGTTATAACTATCTATTTTAGGGCAGACAGCAGCAAGTCGCTATAATCAATACAAAATGCAAACAGTCCACGAGTCCAAGGCTGATCTATGAGATGAGTTGCAGGGTCAATCAAAGCTTGATTAAATAGTTGGCATAAACTAAAACACCCATGCCTTTATGCACCAAATTTCAAGTATGCAAGCAAAACATAATCACATCAACAGCAAAACCAGGTTCAAGGAAGAAATTTTCCCAAAAGGAATACATCAACAAGCAAAGAAACCAGAGCTGCTCTGAATTACAACAAGCAATGTCTTTGAATCCATTTCAGCAACATTTTGCTGGATTACCACACCATTTAAATGCTGCTGTTGGTTGAAAATGCATGCTAAGGAATGAAGAGAAGCTGTCAAAATCCCGTTCAAACCTCTCAGTCATTGTAATTCCACACTGGCACTCCTGAATGCACAGAAACTGTGTTATTTTGAACCACTTGATTTTACAAGTGTATTTGCCTCTAAAACATGCTGCTCTAAAAGCAAATAAACACTGGAGAGACTCAATAACAACTGGACCTTTAACTAGACAGTCTTGAGTAAAAGCATCACTCTACAGACATGGGTCAGGTTTGATGATATTGACAGGTTCTGTTTTCTGCCACTTTTTACTGAACACCACGGCGATGGACTGAATCAGAAACATCCAACCGAATCGATATTAGTATGCCTCAGTCACCTCTGGGCTTAATTAATGCAGCCCAACCCTCTGAACCTTTTAAAAATGAATTGACTAATTGCAGATCGGTAGACTGCTGTTGCATCTCTATTTATTCAAAGACAGGAGAGACATGACGTTGCAAATAACAAGGAGGATAAAACAGAGGCCATGAAACACTTAAAAAGAAATAAAAATAGAATAGAGGGAAAGTAAATCCTTGCAACATGATCATATAGATCAGGAATCACCAACTCTGGACCTCTTGAGCCAGTGTCCTGCAGGTTTTTGATAATCAAATGGTTCCCCAATAGATTGTTGACAAGTTTCTTAATGGCTTATTATTTGAGTCAGGAGTGTTGCAACAGGGAAACATCGAAAACCTGCAGGACACTGGCTCAAGAGGTCCTGATATATATTTTAAATCTGATGCGGTTTTCAGGCTCAGGTCTTTTTGTTCAACATCTTGTCATGAGCCCATGTCTTTGTTTGAGTTATTTTTGATTCTATCTCTTTGTCAATATCAGGGACCTGAGGTGGTAAGATCACTTTAGCAGCAGCCCTTTCCTGTCTGTTGCCACAGGATGTTTCCACCGCCTCTTTACTTTTAGCATTTTTTTTCCCCCATCATGTTCTTTTCTATTTTTTTCCCCCTCAAAACTAACTCACTCCCCCATTGGTCTTTCAGCTATTCATTCTCACAGTGTGCATGGTTGCATGAGTTCTTGTGAGCTGTGAGGAGGCAGGAGAGCTATATCTGGCTCTATCAGAGTGAAAATGTCAAGAAGTGTGCAAAAGAAAGATCTGTCTGTCTTTTTGCTCTGTGGATTCACCTGATCTTTCAGCCTTTTGCTTTGCCAATATGTCAGTGTGCTTTTTGTGTGCGGGCGTGTTAGTACCTCAATCGTTGTTTTTGTTTGTGCCTGAGTTTGCAAAGGCAAGCATGTCTGCAAGTGTGAAAAGACAAGAGTTTGACTCTTTTTTTTATTTTGTAACAGATCTCATTTCTGCCTTTCTTCTCCATCTCTCTCTTTTGTCACTTTTGTTCCCTTATCTTTCAGTTACTCACACATCTGCTGCATCTTTTTGTTTTGCACCACCCAACCAGAAGTCATGATAAAAAAGCATCCCTTGGCCTTCTTAGGCCAAATATAGAATACAACACCTTTCATTATTTGCTTCTTCAAATCTCTTACTCTTTTTTTCTTTTTTTCTTTTTTTTTTTTTGCTCTTGTACCCTGCATGGAAAAAAGTTGGAGTTAAAGATGAAAACAGGAGAGGTGTGTTTGTAAGATCAGCCATGCTGAAAAAAAAGCATATTTTAATGTTCTTACTCAGTAAGTGTTTTATACCATCTAACCACACTTTTTTTTTACACACAGAGTTCAGTTTTTGTCATACAGACAGAACCACACATACATCAGTTAACAATTAGCCCTGAGTATACTTGACTCTGTATGTTAAGGACCCATCCAAAGATTGGTGGTGTGGGATGAGAGGTATAAAGAGTGAGATATTACTCACCCTTCCTAATGCACCCACGCGCACACACATCCATACTCACCTCTTTCCCTCATATCGCACACTGGCTCTGTCATGTGATTCAAAACAAAATCCTATTTCGCCTTCTCAGGCCCACACATTTACTCTGCGACATAGTGAGGTGCACATTGTGGGTCTAAGTAGCTCTGTAGCAATGTCACATAGCCAAGTCCCTGCCTAATCAGGCCAGTTACACACACACAAGCCCACATGCACACACTTTGCGGAGGCCATGTGTTGGGACAGTGATAGAGGGTTGGCAGTTGGCAGACAGACAGCAGACGCTGTTCTTCGACATCAAACGTCTCAGAGCAGAATCTCACTTTCATGCCTACTCACTCCCTCTCTGTCACACACACACGATCACGCACACACCGACACACATTTTTCCTCTGATCTTGCTGCCAAAACTCAAAGACTTGGAAGGACTAACACACAGACAAGCGGGCACGTACACACCGACATATAACCAAACATTATAAAGTCTTGAATTAAATTTCATCAGCCGCTCTTGAAACCTGCCTCTTGACACGGAAGCACAAGTTAGATGTGTGGCTGGAAAATTACAACAAATATATTTCTTCCCTTTGAACACTCAGTTCAGACAAGCATCATAATCTTATCTATAGCCACAAACAGTCAGACACAAAGAAGGACAAAAACAAAAGTATAAACATAAAGGTGACAAATTAATATAAGACAGAATGCATCCATTCAATGCACAAGGGTGTTAACTGAAGTGTGATAAGAAAATGATGTGGATAATAAACTCACCAAACCCAGTCTCACTCTCAATGTGTCATTAAATGTACTGGCACCAAGTCAGGACCCTTTGGCTTTAAACTGTGATGAGCTTACCTGTTGACATGTCTTAGAAACACTGAGTTTTAATGTTGTGAAAGGGTTATGATCAGGGCAAATCATGTTCTTTCCCACAAGCCTAACCATGTAGTTTTTGTGCCTAAACCTAAACAAGTATTTTTTGGGTCCAAACCACACAACAGACAGAATCTTTGGAAAACTAAAAAACAAAACAAAACAATTAAACGAAAACCCTATCTTCAGCCCAAATACATCCTAGTGGGGTGTCTTTGGAGTATTTGAGTATTGAATGTTGTTCCATAACATGGTCAAATGTGTGTGAAGGTGATCGTCTCAGTTGCATTATAAAAAGAATGTATTTTAGCCTTAAACATGAACGTTTTGTAACCAAGTCAAATACTTTCTACTTGTGACCATGGTCAAGTAAAATTATTGGCCAATACCACAGGATGTGGCAAAGTTACATTGTAACTAGTTGTGTTTACGTGGCCAGGGCAATTCTATCCAAATCAAATTCTATTTATAAAGCACTTTGTATACACTAGTTGCACAAACTGCTTTACATAATAAAATGCACATGAAAAAAACAATGTTTGCAAATTGAAATGAACATAAAATAAGGGTGTCCATGAGGGTGACTGTTGCATTGTAAAAAGAATGTATTTTAGTCCCAACCATGACTGCTTTCTAAACCTAACCAAGTAATGTTACTGCTTGAAGCAAAACAAGGAAGTAACCAAAGTGTTTTAGTGAGGTGTTTTTAACTGAATGTAACTCACAAGTGAAAAGTGACATCTGAGCTTAGGTGAATATGTTCCTATGAGTCATATTTCCCTCTTTGATGCTTGTGGCAGAACTTCACAAGATGCCGCTATGGGTTGTATCCAAGGTTACGAGCAAATGACCTTTATGAGTGTAACATTTAGAGGACTTGCTAACTGTTGTGTCTAAATGAGAGCAGGTCAGAAAAAGTATGGTTTCATATTGTAGTTACGCCTGGGTCTCTAGAGTCAAAGATTAAACTATTACCTTGTAAAAAAAAGGATACTTGTTTGACAAAATTGTTTAAAAAATACAGATTTCCTAGTTCAATTGAGGAAAAATACAGAAATTCTGCTTTTTAGGTTGTACTAAATGCAAGACTTTTAACTAAGAAACTCCACTTTGACTCTTCATGTTTTTCCATCTCACTATTTATTTGTGTTGTTTGACCTTTTAATACTTCTCTTTCAGTCTGTGTTTCGTCAAAAAACAACTTGCTTTAGGTACCAATTATCCTTGGTTAGGGTTGAGAAAAAATACAGATTATGTGATCTGAACTGTCTGACAACAATATCAGACTTTCCTGGATAACAATAATGTAATTTGTCTGTTTTGTCTTGCTCTTTGGAAGCAAATATGAAGAAATGAGGTGTTACTCAAAACCTTTATACAAAAATGTAAATAAATATATGAATTTAAAACCAAATCTTGTTCCTATAGCTTCTCATTTGGTTTTGTTGTAACACAGTTTGGATCAGAGCCAAACATTTTTTTTCTTTTCTCAATCAGGTGGATAAAATTTCAGGTCCTTTGACTTTTGAGACCCTCTGGCTGACTTTATCAGATAGAAAAGAAATTAAACAAAATCAAGACTCTTTCAAATGTCTTGGTTAAACCTTTGCTTAGCTCTGCTGAATAATTTAAAAGACTCTGTTATTCATGACGGATGAATGGTAGCAGACAGTGATAGAGAGTGGACTCAACAGGCAAGATGGAGAGATACCACATAGAAATGATTGATAAGATGAAAAATGATTCATTGACTCATCTTGGCCCGGCAAGAGCTGCAAATAGAGCCAAGGGTGGAGAGCAAAGGAGAAACTGGCTTATTTTGCCTTTGGGAAGTTTGGAGGAGGACTTGCAAAATCAATCAGGGTGAAAGGAAGTGAGCAAACCTACAGACAGTGAATTTTGTTTTTTTCAGATTTACATCATCCGTTTCATTGCATATAAGGTTTCGTCACCTGTATCCATGGATGAATTTGACACATGCTTGCAACTACCTACAGATCCACTCTGAACACACAAGCTGCTTTTACCTTGACAGAAGCCTGCCTGAAGATGCAGTATTGATTCGGAGGGCAGCTGCAGTCTGCTTCTATGACTGTGTATGTTTGGGTGTCAAGGAATGAAGCATATTTATTCAGTGCTGTTTATGTGCCGTATTAATACAAATGCACATGTATTTACAACCAGCCTCTCCTCTAGAGAAAGTTGGTCGGCCCCTTTGCCCTTCAAAGTCATTTGGAATTCATCTGCAAGCCTGACCCTGACAGCTGTTTGTTTTTCCTCTCCAGAGAGTGGAAGAGGAATGGATAGATGGTGAAGGGGGTGTGGTTAATGAGTGGGAAAGTGACAGATATTGAGGGGGACAGATGAAGAATGGAAGTAAGTAAGTTGGGTAAAAACTTATGGGGGGAGGACAACAACAACTGAGGACTGTTTCCACTCATGCCCTTTGTGGTCTTGGTGCTGTTTGGTTTGTTGAGCATTTGAGGCACACAGAGCAATAAGTGCTGCTCTGAACGGCTTCCATTAGTATCCCTCATAGACCGCTAGTTAGAACGTGTTGAATCTGTTCAGCTGCATGAATACAAAGCAGGGCAACGCAGCACAGATAAAAGGACAGAAGGGTCTCCAAGCAATCCCTGGGTGTATATATAGATTTTTCATAACAAGAAAGTCAGTTTATTGTATTTGCGTGTCATTTGGGATCAGTAAAAAAAAAAAAAAAAAAAAAAATTAAAGCCTTTACAACTGAGTGTGATGAAAAGGAAGCCCAGTGGGACGGGTAGGATTTTGCTTTTGTCTGCGCTAGGTGTTGGTGGATGACTATATGAGCACATTGCGGGAAGAAAGGATGCTGGGAGATGATGCCTCTAAAGCAGCGGGGAGCAACAACCTATATGAGGAGGAGAGTGAGGACAGCAGAGTCATAGGTGAGGAGAGCAGCAGAAAGAAATGAGAAGAAGAGTAGGAGACTTGTGATGCGATACAAAGGCAGTGAGGAGCAGCGTCAAGGGAGACATGTTCTCCTATTTTTATACTTCTCCTTCTGGGGGCTTCTATTCACTCCATCTATCCATCATATTGACAGAAACCCCCCGAACTCACTTGTTTTCCTTTTTTCCTTTTTTTACCTCCTTCTTGTCTGAATCTTACTATTTTTTTCCACTCATTTCCATGTTCATTTTTATAAAGAGTTTTGAGACCTACTTCTGACTGTATGCTTTCAAGGCTCCCAGACATTAAGTGCTTATTGACTAACAATAACTATTTCAAGCATGCAGAGCTCAATCCGACAATGATCTCACACTTACAGCACACAATGCTCTTCTCCGAGGCTGAATCCTGCCCTTACAATTATTATTTTTTCAGGTCTTTTTTATATACGCTGTCACAAGCAATTCATTTGGCTATAGCTTGTACATATTGATCTGTGTGGCTTAGGCTTTGTAATCTCCTCAGTCAGCCCAATAACGAGCCAGCACGGGACAAATACACACTCTTCAGACTGAAATCAAATCCATGTTTCCTGGAAAATACTTATTTGCTTATGTCAGTGTCGTAATATTTGTTTAAAAAATGGATGCTTAAACTTTTTCAATCAGAATTCAAGTTATTATGTTTGTTCTTAAATGAAATATGAGGAGACATGCATGCATTATGTTTGCACTGTACCAATAGATTTGTTGCCTTAAACTTTTATTGTCTTTTTTTTTTATTTCAATCAAATTTCTCACGTAAGTTTTGTTACCTTAATCGTCGTTGGAGGGTAGAATAGAGAAATTACAAGCACATCAACCCGTGTGTTTGATCAAGCTTTCATCCTCTTCTTTCTGTATTTTATCTTCTCTTTTATGGCTTTTAGTCACCTTCTCAGATCACCACGTTTGCAATGTTGGAAGGTCATCTGTCCCTATGTTATAGCTGGCCTGCCCCCCTCGCTTGTCTTATCTAAATCCTCCAAACCCTCTCGGCTCAACATCATCATACAGATTTGCAACAGTCAGAGACTCTCTCCTGTATTTTAGTTTTCCATTTTTTGTTGTGTGATTTATATTCATATAAGGTACTATGCAAATACTTGATGCACTTTGCATATTTAGGATCTTTTCCATCATGGAATATCATCAGGGAGGCAGCTGCTTGCTCCCGATTTCATCCTGCATTGCATGGTAATGACCACAAATGCTCAGCCAGAGTAAACACAAAATATGTTGAGTGATAAGAAGAACAAGGAGCCCTGCAACAAATGGTATGTTATATCTTAGGATATGATGTTAATTTATTATAAGCAGCGATTCATCATGTTATTTGTGAAGTGCATCCTCACTGCATTTTTTAGTGATTAGATATATTATTTCCACCAAAAGGCTGTGTATGACTTCATCCATCCACTTGATGTATTTTAGAAATACTGTTGCATGCTTAGCATAAAAAAAAGAAGTGTCACATATCACAGCTTGTGATAATGTTTACAGCGCAAAAATTAAAAAGTTGTGTCACACATGACAGTATGACTGTCAGATTAGATTAAGGCCCTTTGTTTTTTGAGCCTGTCAGCGGCTACTCCCAGGTTTTGGCACCTCCACCAGCTTGCCACTCTCAGCAAAAGAGACTGAATTAATACATTGTGATGGAAAATGTCGACAGCTTCAACTCATAAAAAAGAAAATCAGCTGCAGCTTTCATACTCTTAATTGAGATAAGGAAGGATTGCAGATGGATAACCAAGATCCTCATTATTTTAAGTGTTCATGCAAATCCCATTTTCATGATGTGAGTTCAAATGTATTTCAAGATTCTGTTGTCAGGTTTATTTTTTGGTCTGCAGACTAAATTATGATTTATAAGGCAAAGAAAGCAGCCAGGCACTTGGTTACTTTGTTGTGCATGTTTCAGGGTGTGCTTCATTGACTTGCTCTTGAAATTGTGAGGGCGTTTGAGTAATCTCAGAGTAATCTCCGGTCTAGACGCAAAGTTTCCCCGTCGAGAAGAACCCTGCGGAAGCAGGGTGGCTCGCCACGCTTCTTGCTGTGGGGCGATAACCTTTTCTCACTTCCCTTTTATTCCACCAAATCCCTTCTTTTGGCATCTCATGAAACGCCACCCGTCCATGTGTGTCTGCAAGTCAAACAGTCAAATGAGCATAGAGATGAAAGCCATTTCATGTAGTTGTGCTTGGATGTGAGTCAGTGTGTCTGTGGTGCAGGCTTTAAATTTGAGAGTGCAATGAAAAAAAGAAAAAAATAGAGAAAGCACTCAACCTCCTTTCAGTCCCACAAAATCCAGTGACAATCCCCTCTTTTGCTTTTTAAATCAGGTTTTAGAAAAACCCTCCACTGCGCCGTCCATCCATGCATCCTCTCAAAACTTCAGATTTCAGTGATTTCAGTGGTGTACGGAATTGGTATTACTCCCACTATCAGTTGCTTGGAACATATAGCTACTTCACACTAGCATGATACTATTAACATATTTATATTGCACACATTTATTTCACCTTTAAAAACTACACCAGCATTGTTTTGGTCTTGTTTAGTTTTTTCTGAGCAAATGGTTTCTCTCTGTTGTTGTCACATCAGCTACAATATAATGCATGAGCATCCAGCTTTGTTTTCCATTGTAGTTAAATTCAACAGTGTGGAAAGCAACCACAGTCCTTTTGCAAAGGAAAACATCTGCTAAATGGTCACAGCTCACTCTCAGAGCCATTGCTGATCCAGGCCTTACCTGGTGTGAGCTTGAGCGTGTGTTTCTGTGCCATGTGTGCGTTTGGTGGTGCGGAAACCCTGGCTAACCTCTTCTGTGCTTCCCAATGTCCTGTCTCTGAAGAGCAATGGCCATTAAGCAGCTGTTCACTCCTACAGCCGAAGAAAAAATGTGAGAGCTGCGAGAATGCAAATGAGTCTCAGCATGCGCCAAAACTCCTCCGGAGGGACGGACTGTTAGGTCAGAGAGAGACACCAGAGCTCATACAGCACAGTACATGCACTAGCACATGCCTCTACACCTTCAAAGTTGCACAAATGCACTCACATGCAGCTAGGTTAGACTCCCTATTATGTAGTGCAAGGTGTCTCTTGAGTATCAGATGATCTTGATGTAACTACATTTCTCCTGGAATTGGAGAGCAAAGGCTTTAAAGTCCAATTCATGTGATTAAAGAGTCTTCTTCTATTGTAACCACCTAGTTTAAGCTACAATATCTTATTTATGTTAGAGCTTGTGTATTGTGTTTCTCTCAGTATAATTGTTTGGTACATAGGCTATTATTGTGTGTGTTGATAGACTACAGTCAGGATACCTGCAATGTGTTTCTTAAAGCATCTCATGTTTTTAAAGCACCTTTCTCTTTATGCGATAGAAGAGTCAGCCTCTGGGTAATGAGTAGATATATATATGTATATATCTATATATAT
>JBBBVU010000007.1:28616274-28631202 GCA_037177055.1 Atherinosoma microstoma
AGATAGATAGATAGATAGATAGATAGATAGATAGATAGATAGATAGATAGATAGATAGATAGATAGATAGATATCAACAGCACCTTTCATTTTGTTTGAGCTCACAATCTGGATGTAATTAACATCTGATTTGCTAAGGCAGCAGTTAATAATGCAATCAGTGATTCGGATCACCTCCAAAGCAAATTCTGTGAGAGATGAAGAGCTTAAAAGGGGAAGTTCTGCAGCAGGATTTTTTCTGACATACCCCAAAAAATTATAATATCCAAAAATTTGAGTTTCATTACCATGAGCTTCACAATTATACTCTAACTGGAGGGGGAAACTGGGTATCTATTATGATGAAAATGTAACAATTGCCTTTTTATAAAAGGTCTGTAAAGATGGAACAACTGAAGAACTTAAACTAATTTTCCAACTTCATTAGTAGGGAATGTGAGCTGGTTTTACCTGACTGAGGAAGCGTTGTAATAATAATTCCGAATCACACCCCCATTTTTTATCTTGTCTTTTGGTGTGCAAAGAGAATCCATTGTAACAGTTTTTGGTTGTACTGCTTGTTTGTTTTCATACATTATTGATTATGCATAAGTAATAGTTATATTGGTCTGCAAAACAGCATCTAAAGGTTCAGTAAAGACTGTAAAGAGTTGTACAACAGGATGATTCCGGGGGGTTTGGGGGGGCATTGGTGCAACGGGAAACATCTTCCTGGCAATGTTGGGGAAGTGAGAATGGAGTTTGATAACAAGTCATTATGAGGTTTACAAAAAACATGTTCAAATCCTAAAGTTAACCAAAAACTTTGATTATCAATGCAGCTAACCATTTAGTCACCTTCCCACCTCCACAAGCCCCGGTCCTAATTTGAAGTCTTCTTTCATCTGCAATATGACAGTAACCTGACAATCAGGTAACATGAAAGCTCACCAAATATGGGATTGAAGCTCAGTCTCATAAAATAAAACAAAAATTAAAAAAAAAACATTAATATGTTCATTTGTCCACGTGTCCAAACTATAGTAGGCTCATGATAAAGGCCCTGAAAGTTGTTAGAAGTTTTCCATTGTCTGTTTTTTCAGGTGGTGAATTGCTTCAGGTGATGTGCTGTAAACCTCTAAACTTATATTTGTAAATATTTAAACCTAACCAGACAATAATTATGTATTCATCAACCAAACCAAAACCAACTGAAACTAAAACCAAAGAAAGGGGTTACTGAGTAAAACTGAGCTTGAAGATATAACCTGGTTACAATTTTGCAAACTTTATTGTTAAATTGATATATTTTCTTTTGTGTACCATTATTACTAACGCACATATTTGTAGAAGTACATCTAGTTATTTTCTCCTTTTCTGGGAACATTTTTCAATAAAGAGATTTATATCAGTCATACTGGCCTTTACAAATTGAAAGAACATTTGCAAAATCCTGCAGTTATCCAGGTTTTGTTGTGCTTTCTCTTATTGTTTGCAAAACTCTCTTTAAAATTGCATACACCCCCAAAAAAAGACGGACTTATGGGACTTCAGATGAATGCAAACTGCTCCCTAGCAATGCCATGTCTCTCTGATACATAACCATCCCAGCAAGAACATGCAGATGCATGATCTGAGGTGCAAAAAGCTTACATTTTACCCAGAGTGAGAAGACTCCCGCTTGTTCACCTTGAGAGTACACAATGCTCAACAGTAAGCTAGTTATGGAGAACATAATGTGGCTTATTGTGTTTTCCAGCTCTCAATCCTTTTTTCTGCTCTTACTATAAATAGAGACTGCAGAACATCAAAGAGAGGAGAGGTTTCTCTCAGCAACAGGCCACAGTGCAGTCATTATCCACCAGCTCTAAATACATCATGCCTCTTTTGCCTGATCCCATCACGAAAGGTAGCAGGGACTCTCCTCATGTGCATGCATGTGCATGCTCATGGACAGCGCTGAGTCATCCTCATACGCGCTCGCATGATGTAGCATCACATGAAAACACCATCACTGAAATTAAGTTTACTCATAACATGGCGAACATGCTATCTAACAGCACAAACAGGCAGATCCATGCAGCAGCCACATCTGGAGGTCTCATCAGATCTTTTTTTTTTTCCTCTCATGGCCCCTTCACCCACTCCTCTTTTCTTTCTATCAGATGTTTTTTTTCTTCTCTTTAAGTTTTGTTTTGCTTTTCAGCTGTTTTATCTTTTTCATTTTGCTTTGTATGGAGCTATATTGTCATAGCAACCACGGCAACTGGCGTGTGCTTCTGAGGCCCCCCGCAATGTTCAATAGGTATTTGTAGGTGCCTATACAAGTGTGAATTTGAAAGTGTGTGCGTCCATATGTTGTTAAACGTGTGCTTGTTTTTCCTTCCTCTTTTCATGAGCACTTCTGTATGCATATGCATATGTTGGATGGTTTGTTTTTTGGATGGGCTTTGTCTTTCTAATTTCAACCAAAAGTAGTTTTTGCCAAGACATTTTTTGTGCACCACAATAGGAATCCGGAGACAAACATACAACCGTTTAGGGTGTTTTTAATTAGAGTAAAAATTTAATTTAAGCATTGATGACTAACAGTTTAATTCTGAAACTGCCTGGAACTGTGTGGTAAAGTTATATATTTTTGGCAAAGCCTCTTGCTGTCTCATTCTTACCTTAATCTTTATCAGAATGTGCCATAGCCTCATCTTAATATTTTAGCAAACTTTAATTAAAACTCTAATCAAGGCTGCTTTTGAAATTGAATCAAGAGTAACTCTTGATTCAATTTCGTAGGTGTTCATGTGGAATTTATTTCATGCTGGAGGATATTAATTGTCTGTTCGCAACATGTTAGTCACAGAACGCATCCTTTCTCATGTTTCTTGAAGTTTTCTGCAAACGGTTCCGATTAGAGGGAAATAAAGCTCTGCTTAGGTTTTTTTTTTTGCCCCACAGATGTTTGTTTTGCTGCCTCTAAAAGCTTTCTCCAGTGAAAATAACACACACTAACAACCAAGATTTATCTCCAGGTTTGCCCGAAGCTGCAGGCAGGTTTTTGTTGTTACGTTGGTGTCATCATTAAGTGCCAAGACCAAGTACTATTTCCAATGATGAAAGAGTTTGTCCATATGTCACCTTCTACCGTCCTCTTGAGTGATAACATATGGAAGTGCCCTTGCTTGTGTCATAAATCTAAATATATGAAATGCTTGTGTTATGCACTGTTTAATTTAACTTGTATGATATATACGGCACCGCATGTTATTTTGTTGCGATTAAATTTCATTAGTGGGTTAGTTAACAAACCAGCAGCAGAAATCTAGTACATACAGGCTTTGTAGGTTATTCACACACTTTCAGACAGAACTCTATGGACAGATGTTTCCCACTCTGCAGATCTACTCCTTTCAGCCATTGCAAGGCTGTTGAGAGGTAATGGAAGGTTGAGAGGATAGGTACATATCCCTCTGCACCTTGAGTTGAGGGTCTTTTCAGATTTGTGTGTTTCTACGTATGACATGCATGTGTGTTTGTGCACACCATTAGCCAATTGTGCTCCTTCGTGGACCTGTGTGTGGGTTTTTTTTTATTTATGTGGGAGGAGGAGGCTATTTATTTTGATTGTTTTCAATGAGGGTCCAACGCGTAGAATCTGTAACAATGCCATCAATCCACAGCGGCAGCAACAACATGGATGTAATTTATATGGTAATGCAGCCTCTATGGTTGCCCCAAGTCACACAGTGGACATCTCTGACAGTGGACGGCGCGAGTGTGCTGTAGCATCCTAATGCTACGACTAGCTGCAAACACACAGAGACATGTACACGCGATCAGCGTGGAAGCATGTTTCAATTAGCAGATGCAGATAGATCCTGGACTCCGTTTGTGCGTCTGGGTGTAAAGGTTGAGTGTTCTGCTCTGTGTCAGGTGAGACTCGTCCTCATCTCTACTCCTCTCAAAGTAGAAAAATAGCCTCTTGAGAGAGGAGAGGAGTGAGGAAGGACATCCATGTGTTGGACTGACAGATAAATTTTCAGTTGGAATTCAGTGTAGCAGTTGGCGGCACATTATCTTCATAAACGCAGATGTGCATGTCATATGTTCCTACATGGATATGTCCACAGATATGTTTTTTAATGTAGTTTTTTAAGCCGTGTAGGACAAAAAAAAGTGTCAGGGTCTTTGTAAGCTAAAAGAAAAGGGATACAGAGCAGGAAAAGGGAGTGGTGTTCCAAGATTTAAAAGAAAAAATGACATTTTCAAGACTAAAGATTAAAGAACTATGAACTAAAAGTCAAATCAATCCTGTAAAAGAGGAAGGTCACACACATGCTTTAGTGAGGAAGTGCAGCACAACACGACTGCATAATCCACCTATTGTCTATACCTGCTTATTCCATTGCAGGGTTGCAGGGGAGCTGCTACTTGAGGCAGAGTACACCCTGTCAGCCTACTTCACAGCAAATCATGCTCAGCTTCCTAAATTGTAGTAATTTCATTTCAATTTCATGTACATGTTTGAGTTGCTTCTTACAAATCTACAACTTTAACTCATGATGACCTGATGCAACATAATGCATGACGCAATGTCTGTGTCACATCAACATTTCCATAAGAAATTAATATTTATATGTCTTACAGAACATTGATAAACATGGGGGACAAAGCCAGTAATTTACAACCTGTTAAACTACTTCTATTCAAAGCTTTTTAGAGGCTCAGAAATAAAAGGGCAGTTTAAAGACGCACTGCGGAACTTTTGCAGATTTTCTCAGTCTTGACTCTTGTCTTATCTCTTACTCTGTCTCTTTCTCTTTCTTTTCCTCTCTTCCTCCGATAATCTCTTCTTGCGTTTCTTTGCTAAATCAGTCGTGATGCTCGTTCAAAACGACCTGTGTGTGTTTATACCCACCTGCTAGCATGTGATGCGGCGCATAAAGCAAAAACCCAGCTGCAGCGTCACACGGTAGGGACGACCCCAGAAATAGTTAAATAGTGGGTCTTTTGAAGTCCTTATCTCACTGCAGTGTTGCTTGTACTAATGAAAGACAGCATGTAAAAAGGATTGTTGTAATCAGCTTTGACTTTAGCTTACACTTTTTACAATAGATCACTACTACATTCTGTTTTTTTATAGCTCTTTATTCCATTATCATCTTCAATATCCGTACCTGTTTATCAATATAAGGTACAGGTGTGTGTACTCTTCATGTGAACATGGCTCATAACCAAATCAAATCAGTCGAAACAACTCTTTAGTATGTTTGAACATTGTCACAGCTCTCACTGTGTGTTATCAGGTCTGAGTGGGTTTTTGTTATTTTGCCATAACCTAAATAACACAACCCACAATTATTCAGTGCATCACCTCTCATCCTTTCTTTTCTGTTGACATTAGCTTCTAATTGGTCTCTATTATTCCTGTGCACTTCTCTTTGTATAAAAGCCATAGGATATTTTTAAGAGGTCACTAATCATCTGAACCCATTACTTCTGAATAACCTGTGCCAGCAGAGGTGGGGTTTCATTTGTGACAGAAAGATGGATGAGAGTAAATGTCTTCAAAGTGTTTCTGCCATTGAGATTTTCATGTTTCTGCTCTGAAAGCATATATACTCCTCCTTTTTGAAGAAATATGTTTCAAATGACTAATTTCTGTGCACATCCAGTTGAGCTTTTACCAGTTTTAAAAGTCTTCTTCAGTTAAATGACAGCTCAATCAAATTTTTTAGAAATAGATACAAGTATTGGGAAGTTTTGCATTATTAAATAAAGATTTTATTCCATTTTGTGGGGATTATAGAGTAGCTCAACTGATTTGAGAAAAAAATCAAAGTGCTACCTATCCACTTTCAATTTAAAATTTGTGCACATACGGAGCCTAAAAGTAGGGGCAGAAAAAAAGGTTTTTGACTCTTTTCCAATTACCAGCACATGCATTATTTTCTGTTTTCTATCTTGCAAAAATGCAAGATAATAGGGTTAGAAAATTGCACCATAGAACAGGTTAGTGAAAAGTACAAGTAGACCAATG
The DNA here is from genome assembly GCA_037177055.1 of Atherinosoma microstoma. Lineage (NCBI taxonomy): Eukaryota > Metazoa > Chordata > Actinopteri > Atheriniformes > Atherinidae > Atherinosoma > Atherinosoma microstoma. The sequence continues at coordinate 28,622,288 of JBBBVU010000007.1, forward strand.
AAAATTATATGTTTTGGTTCGGTGTCTTCAAATTGGACAATGACTGAATGTTGTTTGAGATCAGCTTGAACCTAGACTGGTGGAATTTGTGCCTGGGATGAATAATTTCTAATATATAGCTTGAATCTGGTTGTATTTTTTCTATATGGTAATGCAATTAATCACCTTTTATGACAAATCAAAATTCTGACCTCCAAATAGTAAAATCATCAAGATAAAGTACACACTGGGGTTCAGTGCATTTCATAGTAATGCTCTCTTTTCATATTGTGCTACAAATGAATTGCACTCATTTTCTATGCAGCAGTTGCCCCTTAGCCTTCCCTAACCCCCCACACACACTTTGTCATCAAAGTTGTGGTCTAACTTTCATGTTTTTAATGAAGACCAGTAAATATATGATGTTTCCGCTATCAATAATTACTCATGTTAAAAGATCAATATCCTTTCATCGAACTAATGGTTATAAAAATGGTCACAATCATGAATCTCCTACTGCAGAAAAAAAGCTACATGTTAGAGGGTTGTTAGTCTGTAGTTGGCCATAATTTCTGTAACACTATTGTCGCAATTGAGAATGCATGAGAACTACTTTGTAATTTAGCATGGACGGCCAAACAGATAAATCTCATAGAAAAATGGCTTAAAATGATATTCTTGCACACTTGACTGAGCTAATATTGATAATTAAATTACAAAAAGTTTATTTGCATTATATGAATGACTAGTACTTAATTTAATGATTCAATATGCCATACATAGGATACGGTACTATATAACATGATGTGATTCAGTAAAATACAACTTTGATATCAGCTTAGACTTATTTTAGTTTAGCATCTGTAGAACAGGATCTCCACAAGGTGAAAAGGAACCTTCAATTACACAAAAAAAGCTATCCCAAATCCAACAGGAGACACATCTAATCCTCAATCCACTATGAAAACTCAACCGATGTCAAAAATCAGTTAAATGAAATCAAGTCAGATGTTTTTGAGAAAATGATAAAGCATGTAAAGAAAAGTTTTTCCAACTTTTCAACTTCTTTTTGGAGCAAAGAAACAAAAGCAGAGAAGGAATTTTAGCAAAAATCCTTTTCTCAAAATGGAAAATAAATATTTAAATGAAAATCTGTAATCACTTCATAGATTTTGCCTCAGTCGTAATTTTCAAAGGATTTCCAAAAGCTGAAAGCGAAGCGGTGCTGCGCTCTAAGTCTGGATAGCACCTCTTTTTTTTTCAATGGAAGGAAGGCTTCTTGAGCCTCAGCTCAAGGCTGTTTGTGTATATGGAGGATCTGCCTGTATGGGAAGAGGGGCCCCCATAGTTGTGAAGCAATGAATTGATGCAGGCAAGATGAAAGAGACAAACTAAGCACAAGCAGAGGAGAGCTCTAGGCCATAGAAGAACCCAGACACTCTGTTACATATCAAAGAAAGAGCCAGTGATACAATCATCTCTTTAGGCGATGGAAGCCCAAGTTTATTAATTAAAATACATCTGTTGAATCATCCACTCATCTCTCCCTTCCCTTTTTTACACATTGTATCACTCATTTTCTGCAACTGAGCTTGTTACAGAAGGAAAAGGGAAAAAAAATAGGCGGGAGATTTGTGAGAGAACACATTTGCAGTGCAACGCAAATGAGCTCACAACATTCTTGGATATGCTGCGACATCCATTTGTTGCTCACACGTACACTCAACAACAGGTGTTTGAGATGCACAGTTAAGATAAATGCAAAATATTTAAAAGCAGTGAATAAAAGGAAAGATGAGATGAACCCTTCAGAAAAAGGGAGGGAGGGGAGGGACAGGAAGAGAGATGAGATGGAGGAGACAGACTGTACTGTATAGATAAATAGAGAAAAAGGCTCATTGTGTCAGCAGCTGTCTAAATAGCCCTCAGATCACTGTCAGGCGCTACCACACATACATACACAGAATGCGTGTATCGTTAGATAACACACCCTGACAGACAGCTCCCCCTCAGTCCAACATCTGTGATGACAGCAGCTACGGTAATGAGTCTCTCCGTGTGCCAGCATGGGTGTGTCGCATCTCTTTCCTCCCTCTTCACTGTTTTATTCAATCACTTCACGTCGTCTTTATTTCGTCGTCCCCTTTTTGCTTCCGTACTTTTTGGGGGTTTTTTGCATTATTTTTCTGACTTTTAGATGACTTTTTCTGACTCCGCGGCGTAATCCGCTTGTGTTGCAACTAAATGAAAACAACGGGTAAAGTTGTGCAGCAATCTCTGGGGGTTTTTTTGTTTTCTTTTCCCTGTTTCCTTTTTACCAGAATTGCTAACCAGGTGTGTTGTATTTCATGTAGAGGTGTGAAAGAAGAGAGGGATAAAAGATGAAGAGATGATGAATGGCTCTCGTTAGAGGGGTAATTTGTCTCTTCTTGTCTGAGTGGGCTCCAGCTGTCGCTCCATCCCTCGCTCCACTCCACTCTCCTCTACTCGGCCTAGCGCTCCTCACCTCTGCCAGATGGGAGGAGGACGGACGGACAGATTGAGGCGGGAGCGAGGGAGGGAAGGACAGAGAAGGGAAGAGACACTGAGCAGTCAACAAGCAGGAGTATATCTTTACAATGAATGTCTTCAAGGAGAAACAATATATTATGCAAACTCACAATGAGATGATTCAGAGGCACTCAGAAGCACAGGCAACAGGCGAAGCTTACACATCTATGACTCATAAAAGCAGGTTAAAGCCGAGTTCTTGTGCGGCAAACTAACGATGATTGTGTTTTGTTCCTTTTTTTACATTGTAGTCAAGTCAACAAGGGACCGTGATACTTTTAACACAGTGCTACAGACTATTGATGCCTAGATTTTCCCCCATGATACACTTCTTTTTCGCACTAATCAACACTTACGAGAGAATGGCAGATTCAAAGAGTGAGAGACGGGCACAGAGAGGAGGACTGAAAGCTGTATACAGATGGCCAGGGAGGCGGCTGAAGGATGGCAGTGAACAAATCGTCAAGAGAACCACGTGAGCTCATTGCCAAGTCTTTGTTCTAATAACACAAAGCAATTTCCACTGACCTTTCTAGAAATGTAGCGGGCAGAAATGACTGCGTTAAGGATGCCCCACAGCATAATTGCTAAGGAGATTAAAGTTCCCTTAATTGCTTTTGGCCAACTAGTGCAATTTTTCTTTTTTTTTTCTTTTTTTTTTTTTTTTGGTAATTAAAGTAGTTTAAAATATTAATAACTACACATAACCTCATGTGCACAAGCACAAACTCACAAAACTGTGATAAAACCGCACAACAGCAGTAAAACGGTCTTAAACACAGACATTTTTCATTGGTGTTGTCACCAATAGCCTCATTATAGCCCTTGTGGAATATGCAAATCGCTAGGTTCTTTCTCAATATCATTTGAGGAGTGAGTCATTTCTTTTTTCTTTTCCTTTTTTTTTAATGCTTATTCCATTCTTGTCCCTTCCCCTCCATGCTGATTATACCCTGTTTTTATCTTCCATATTTTCTATTAACAATAAGTCCGTCAGCTCATGGCTTCTGAACTCTCCTCTTTTTCTGTCTCCTTCTCTCCATTCATTTCTCCTCTTTCTATCTCTCTCTCTCCCTGAATCTCCATTCCCCTGGTTACCTCTGTGACCTTAATGTCTTCCCCGCCTCTCCATCCGTCTCCCACTGTCCCTCCCTTTCTGTCTCCTTTTCCCTCCTGTCAGCCACAGTGTTTGCTTTGCCACTGTTTATCCATTTTTCTCTGTTTGCTCTAATACCGTATACACACACATAGACACACACACTCACAGGCACGCATGCACATACCTAAACAGAAGACAAGGCTGGCGTCTCTCTGGGGTGCAGTTAGCGTGGGGCTGCGGATCGATCCTAGCTCTGGTTTCCATGATGCAAAGCTCTGAGGTGGAGCAGCCTGGACAGCAGGACAGAGGTATCGGTCTGTCTGTGTTTCTATCAAATCCGTCTCCACAAAGCAGCGAGGACACCTGCAGTCAAACATGTATTTTCGTCATCATTCATGTGTTTCATTTTGATGCAGCATGAATGGGCAAGTTTGCAAACAACTGCGCCCAACTGTTTCGCTTTTTAAATGATGTCTCCATTGATTTCCTCCTTCCTTTGCCCAGGTACTGTTTCCCCGATGTGAGCATTATTGCACTGTCACCAAAAGAAGTCCCCCCCACCATCCCCCATTCCCCCTCACTTATCTATCACCAGCTTTTGCCGAGTTTGACTTGCGTCAATAGTTTGTGACGGCATGGTGAATGCTGTCAAATCAAAATCACACCACTTTTGTGATCTGAGGAAGTGTCAGCAAGAAAAGGACAGAAACATTCAACTAGGATTTCTTTTTCAAGGTCTTGACGCCGTTCTGCTGCTTGTTCTGTCTCTGCTGCTTTTGTTCTTTATTGAAGGAAAAAGTAAAGAAAACAGACGCACCGAAAGACTTTCCATCATAACTTCTTTATTTTCATTATGAAGTTTTCTATGGCCGATAACAGAATGGAAGAAGTTTGTAAAAATTGAGAGCACAGCATCACTAAGAATGCAGTGCTCTCAAGAAAAAAAAACTTTGGAAGCACCTTAGGCTATCATTTGTATTTAGAATATAGAGATAAACTTATCTAATTAAGAGTTATAATAACCAGGGTCCTTCGGTGGATTGACTGGACTCAGTGGCCTCATTCTTACCATATTGTTGATTGATTGAGCTGCAAATATGGAAGTCATAATTATTCTATATTTTCAGCCGTCTCTAAATAGAATTTATTAGATTTGTCTTTGTCCTTGATTCCAAACCTTTGGAGAGTAGTGTGAAATCTCTCCATCCCTCTCTTCTGTCTCTCTGGTGTATGGGACAGCCTGATTGTGTCCACGCATCCCATGGCTCTTACTATTTAAAGACTTGGCTGTTAACTTTCCTTTGTCTTACCCATGTAGAGGACAATTGAACAATGGATGTAGGTCCTCACGAAAATCCGCTCCCACCATTTGTGTTACAGTGGGACTACGTGACATTTGGAAGAAGAAGCAGCCCATTCTTCCGCTGACAAAAGAAAAGTTGAATCCGTGAGCGATAAGCTGTGCTTGCGCTCGACTCTACGGGAACTTATAGCTTGATTTGTTTGATATTTTGTAATTTAGTGTTTTCTCCCAATTGTGGCTGCTGCTGTTCAACAAACATTTTATTCTTTCTTTTTCATGTAATACACATTCTTCATTGCGCAATAAAATCAGGCTGCCAAAACCCCAGCAGTGTGTGCAATGGAATATTCAAAAAAAAAAAAAAGAAAATCAGCTTGTTGTGCGTGAATGCATTTCAGAGATCTGAAGGTTTTTCTGTGTAGAAAAGCCTCGGCGACCTTTTGTGTGTGTTTCCATCCTGCTTTATATTGCTTTATAAAAGGGTCGCTCTGAAAAGCAAGGTTACTTACAGGTTCACTGGATAACTTTGTTGCAGCGTGGTTCATCATCAATGATTCAGATTTTCATTTTCTTCTTAACATCTTGCATGCAGAAGGTTTTGCTTAAATATCACCCTGAAAATATACACTTTGAGTCAACTGCCAGTTGATCGAAACTGTGTATTTGAAAACCTGCCATTCATCTCTGCTCTCTTCAACTGAGATTATCGTCTTTAGATTTATAGTAGAAAATATCCTTTTCTATAATTTGGATGAACATGACCCTTTGAGGGATAATGGCTTTTACTCATCAAAGATATACACATATCTCATTAAGCCTGCTTCTTTGAGTTGGCTTCTTTATCACTGTCAGTCATCTGTTTTGTCTAACATCCCCTCTGTCCTTCTCTTTCTTCTCTTTCTGTCCCTCCATCCTCCAGGTCGCCCACTCCCTCCAACCTCTTCCTCCACCCTGCTCCCTCCTTCCCTTCCTTCCTCTTCGTCCGCCCCCCACCACCCCTCTCCCGGTCCGTCTCCACCCATCAGGGAATGTCAGGTTCCCCTGCTGGAGAAAAACTCCACCCACTCTCACCTGGAGCCCCACCCGGATGACACATACTTGCTCCGAGCCCAGCCCTCATCCACGGGTAAGCGAGCGCTCCATTCGAAACATCCTCTTATCCTTTTCATATATTTTGTGTTGGCATCAATATCTCATCCATCTCCTGGGTCATTACATCATCACGCGTCTGCTTTCCTGATCTGATTTTCGTCTTTGTTCAGTAAAATGCCAAGCAAATTCTTCGCTTTCATTTAATGTCAGATCTGGTTTTTGGTCTAGCCATTTTGTGTCTGTGTCTCTGCATTCTTCTGGAGTGAGCAATTGCGTGCAGGGCTGAACAAAACCAACCAAAGAGACATTTTTCTGTTATTTGAAAGTATAAAATGGACTGAAATGAGATGCACAAATGGAGATTTAGGAGGAGTAAAGACATGGCCTTACTGGGAGAGAGTTAGTCACTTACTTATGACAATATCATTTATTAGTATGTTTCAAATTTCCATACAAGTTTCCATTTATCCATTACTATATATCAAAGGATAACAGGCATCTGGCATTTATTGTGTTTAGAAAAAGCTCTGTAAATTATTAAAAATTGTAAGAGGGAAATTCAATCTGAAAGCCTTTTCTTTTGTGGCTCAGATGGCAGTTTTAAACAGACAATGGTTGATTTTTTAACAGATCACATTTTTAAACGTCACCCTCCCACCTTTGTAAGCTATTACCAAAAAAAAAAAACAATGATGCAAGTGAAAGCAAACCCATGCACTCTGCAGAGCACAGCTCTGCTGCCATTGACTTGGTGTGCTTATATTTATTTTTCATTTGACATTAATAATCCACGGGAAAGTAAAAAGTAATGGGATGATGAATTTTAAGTGCCGGCAGGAGGATCAGTGTTGCGAAGACGAACTAGTTAGTTTCTCCGGCTCTAAGCTTTTTCTTTCATCAGTAGATTCTCTCTTGTTGGCTGTTAGAGGCCCTATGTGCTTATATCAGCACCTCATAACTATTTGTCTCCCCCACACACATAAACACACACATGTACATCTGCAGTGATGAGTTTGTTCATTAGTATTTGCATTTATCCTCAACAATTGGCCAACTTTCGGCCTTCTCTGCCTCCCTTTCCCGCTCTCCCCTTGTTTCTCCATTCCTCTGTGCATCTGCACTTGTAATCAGCAGATATATTTAGCAGAGGCCTGATGGGAGGGAGCGGGGTGGGCAGAGAAGTCCTAATGTGATTTTTGGTGGAATACAATCTATTGTTAATGGCGTTAGGCTCTCCTTTGATCCAGTATAAATCTTCATTAGGGAAGGCCCGGGTCCCAGGTTCAAGAGCAACGTGATTAGGAGGCTTTTAAAATGACGTTACATCAGCTTTCTAATTGGTTTACTGTTTGCTGGGGCAACATCAATCATTAGCCCAGTAACCGCACAGCAAATAAATTCACTCTGCCACTGACACCCTAATGGCAGACACTGGCAAAGAGGGAGAGTGAGGCTTGCAGGCACACTTTCTCTTCCTCTCATTCTTGTTCTCGTACACCCACACTTTCTGTTCTGGGGCTTCTTTCAGTCTCTGCCGAGCATGTACGCGCAAACGGCGAGCAAGAGAGATGAAGAAGGGGGGGGGGGGAGGAATAACAAAAAAAAAATTAAGAGAGGCAGGGAAAAGAACCACAAAAAGGCAAATGGGAGCAGAGATAGAGAAAGTCAAACTTTGACTTTTGAAGCTCATTAATGAGACATCTCGAATGCAAAAAAAAAAAAAATCAAAAAGGAGAGAGAAGAGAGCATCCAAAGCACACCAGCAAAAATAGATGGAAAGAGCGAATGAAAGGGAGATTGAGAACAAGATGCATATGAGTCAAAGAAGCAGAAGGGGGGGAAAAAAAGGTAAAACTGATGAGAGCTTAGAGAGTGAAAGAGAGATTTTTGGATGAAGGGAGGATAACATTGAGATGAAATTGCAAATTGCCATCTTTCCGAGGCAGGACTGCTGATCTAATGGGTGCAGAAAGAGTCCTTGGCTTTTGGGCATCCATTAAAATCGACCTAAATGAGTTGAGAGTGGCAGTCTGGCGCTGCATAAACATATCCTGGCATGTTGGAAGGCACAGAAAGAGCTGTGAGCCAATCAAACACCTAAAACCAGGGACTGCCTATATGCATGTGCCGTGAAAGTGCAGGCCTATCTCAACGTGTGTGTCTGCTTTGGTCCTGTAGAGAGTAGATGCTGGGCAGGAAATGAACCTTACCAAGCCAGGCAGAAACTGACCACAGCAAGTTAATCCTCAGGAAGCTGCATGCTGTTTGTGTCTTTATGTATTTGTGCTTGCATGCGTGCGCGTGTTCCTCTAAAGTGGTCCACCATTACCCAAGCAAACAGGTGGACAGACATGACTTGTGTTCCTAGTGAAGCATGACAGGTGAATGGGAACGGAACGTCGCTGCCGAGGATTGGCAGGGAATTGGTCTCCAAACGTTTATAAGGGAATACTGTCTGGCTCGGAGCACCTGTCTGGGAACGTTCCCTCGGAACGCCGGGGGGAGCTGAGACGGCCAAACGGAGCGTAGCAGATCGCTCCTGGAAAGAGCTAGCGTTAGCGCTGTCGCTGGCCATTCATTATGCATGGGAAAAACTAAGCTATTTTTAGCCAGAGCCTCTTCTAAAGTGGCTAGCTATCTGCTGCCAGGGAAGCCACCTCAAGTCACTGCCGAAGCAATGAATGTTTAATGGCTTTGTTGAAACAAATCTACAGAAACAAAGGCAAAACAAAAGCGCATCCCCTCCTTCTCCACTAATGTTATTCTTCCTAATGGTGCTTATGTAAGGGTGACATTTGCGTAACGGTGGGATGATTTGCGTGTGTGTGTGTGTGTGTGTGTGTGTGTGTGTGTGTGTGTGTGTGTGTGTGTGTGTGTGTGTGTGTGTGTGTG
>JBBBVU010000007.1:28637969-28649997 GCA_037177055.1 Atherinosoma microstoma
GTGTGTGTGTGTGTGTGTGTGTGTGTGTGTGTGTGTGTGTGTGTGTGTGTGTGTGTGTGTGTGTGTGTGTACGTATGGATGGATTAAGCTACATTAGTCGACTGTACCTCAGAGCAACACACTACTGAATCCAGCTTTAATGGTGCATGTCTTTAAATGCTGTGACAAAGTTCCCTGTTATTTTTCTTTACAACCACCTAATGCCATTTTTACTCATTGTATAACTAATTGTCTCATGATTAATTCATCTATTATCAATCCTTACATTACAACTTTTATGAATGCCCAAGAGATTGACCTGTTTTGATAGTGTCCAAGGCAGTGAGTAGCATGAATGATGTGGATCTCTGGTGAAGAAGAAAGACGGAAGGCCTCACTTTTGCAGTCAAACAGCTCAGCTAATATGTCTCTGGGAGACCAGCATATTTCTTATTAACACATAGCATAATCTGTCAATGATTCATCTATGCAGTCTCGTCCACTAACCAACCTCCAACACCCACCTGATCAAAAAGAATATTGCTCTGAGTGTGTCACTCAAATGTACTCTTCAACTCATCACAAAGCATGACACAAAGAAGCTACATCTATCAGAGCTAATATGCATGCAACATGGAGTGAGCTGGCAGGAAATACAAACCATTTCACACATGCTACAAATGTGCTTTTGCTAGTACACAAAGAACACTTACCAGGCAAACAGAGCATTCATGCAGGGTATTACTATTCATGAGGCATGCAGTGAGAGGGACGCTGCCTACATCCTTGCTAGCTGTCCGTGCAGCCGCTCTCTGAGCGTTTACTCTGCAAGCTGAAGTTGTGTTTGCCCTGCTGGGCACTGGAGCTTCCAGCTCAGATGGGCCCAGATAAGCTCCCTGGAGTGCTGGCTCTGTGCAGTATTTATGAGCCGGGGCCATGTTTAATTCAGCCCCACTGATATCAGGTCTATACTCAAACTCTGCTGAAGCATTGTGTTGGTATGCTCCGTGGGTAAAAAGCATAGAGTTGAACAAGAATACCAACACCATACTTGAATTTTTTATATAAACATATATACTTGAGTTACCATAGTGACACGTAAATCATTTAAAGATCCAGAGATCTTTGGTGAAACCAAAATAAATCATAAATCCTCTTCCCAAGGGTGTAAATAATTACCATCTTTACAGATTTAAATGAACCGTCACACTGTTGAGGCCTCTGCGCTGCCAGTATTTGGTCACGTTCAGGTGTTGGGCTGGGCATGGCTCAGAGCCTGAAATAACCCCAAAACGGTACACCCTCCGGCCCAGATTGCACCCGCTGCTCTACTCATGGCATCTATGGGGGAAGGAGGGTGGGCGAGCTGGTGCTGCTAAAGCTCGATATTGGGTCAAAGCCAGCAAGGCAGAGCCAAAGCGCCACACCACCCCCTGCGCTGACAGAGGGCGGCCTCCATCTCATTATTATCTGCAGCTATAGGAAGAGATGAGCAACCTGTTCATGTGAGGGAGTCAGTGTGTGATGGAGTACATTTGTGTTTACTGTGTGATTACATCCAAGCATGCATGCTCTCGGCAGCTGCCACTGCTCCCCATTGTGATTATATGTAAATCTTGGCATTTGTTGTCCACTCTTTATTGTAAGTGTGCGTGTGCGCGCCTGTGTGTGTATTTTGGCTTGACCCAATAGTGTGACAGCGCTGAGAGGATGAAGATTGATCACCTAAGAACACCCTGGGGCTTAGATGACTGGCAGAGAAGGAGAGAGATAGAAACAGACGACTGGGTGGAGGAGTGGGAGGGGGTAGCTGTGACACAGCAGAGAAATATAAGGTAGGGTGGGGAAGGTGGAAAGAAATGGTTTACGGTAGAAGAGGGAGGGAAAAGAGCGGGAGAGATAGGCAAAGAAATGGAGGGAGGTGGTGATTGAAGGAGATTGTTTTGGGGAGGGTGTGTGAGAGAAGATAGAAAGGCAGAGGAGGGAGATTGGGGCCTCTGGAACATGGATACATTTACCGGTGTGAGATAAATGACTATAGATGGCTGCTGTCACTGTGTGCGCACGTGTGTTTGTGTGTGTGTGTGTGTGTGTGTGTGTGCGTGTGCGTGTGTGAGCAAGAAATAGAGTGAAAGAATGCATCTGTGTGTGTGAAAGCGAGCACACATATGTGTACATGTGTTGCAGGGTTTCATGAGAAAGCAGCTGATTTCCAATCGGTCCCTTGGAGCCTTTTGCCTAGCTGATGCCAGGTTCAATCTCTCTCTGTGATCTCAGGACATTCCCCCACAGCCCCGGCCCACTCTGCTGTGGGCCAAAGCTCCAAGGGGAAAAAACAGGATCACTGAATAGGCTGCAGCATCTCAATTTATTGAGAAAGAGCAGCAGAGGATGGGGTGGTTTAGGGAGGATCGGGGGGGTTGCTACAGGTTACTTTCCAATGCATTACTGTGGGAACAGATAGAAAATGCAACCTGTGGGAATGACAGTGAAAAAGATTCATTCTCAGCTCTGCATACACTACAGTAATGTGCAATCATTACTACACAAAGTATTATGCAAGGTTTATTAATGATATGACCTTGCATTCGCACAGTATAGGCTTTAAAAACTGCATTCAACATTTTTTATACGGAGCTGCTTCTCTAATAATCTTTTTTTAACTGCGTACTCTGTTGTTTCAGCAGTTCATTGCAAAGATGAAGTAAACAAAAATGTGCATGTTTATTCATACCAGGCAGAAGCTATTACGGCTTAAGGGCTAAAGTCAGTGGAATAACGGTACCTTGAAAATCCACCTATAACAGTTAATACTGGGTCAAATACATTTCTGGCTCCAGTTTTTTTCCAATCAGAAAGTTTTTCTTTAGTCAATTTAGTCTCATTTACTACATTCAATTGTGCTGATGGTTATTTATCAGCTGTAAAAGCAAACTGATTAGCTACAGTAACCGTTTTATAAACTGGTGGTGAGTTGTCTCTGTGGGGTTTTGGCTGGTCATGACAAACTGGTAACCTGCTTGTCTAGCAGCTGTTCAGAGAGAGATGTTCTGTAGCTGTAAACTGCAGTTGTAAAAAAAAAGTGGCTGGTTTGTGGGTCACTAAACAGATGAAGTGTTACAGACGTTAAATATACATAAAAGTTGAATATTTGACATCTCAAAGTAGCGATAAATGTATATTTTAACTATCTTTATCATTTATGGATGAGAAAATGTCTGACTCTTCCTACATTAATATATGAATAAAATTATCAGGAATCATTCATGAAACCTTAAGTGGTTTATGATTTGAGCGAATGTACATTTATTATGCATTGTTTTAGATACGTATCTTCAAAAACATCAGTTTTAGCTGGAAACATCACCTCATCTGGAAGATGGTTTTGGCTGACACTTTTGATCATTAATAACACAACAAACACAACTTTTTTGCTTTGAGAATAAACCCATGAAAGAACACTGAAAGTAAGGTTTGGAGCTATTTGTCTGAAAATTCTGCAATGAAATTAGTCTCAACAAAAAAAGCATCATTGGTATATAGGTATATAAAATGAGGGCTTTCCTGTTTTAATCTCAGCTGTGGCCTTTTTATATGGAGTTTCTATGTTCTCTTCATGCATATGTGAGTTCTCTCTCATCCAAAATCCTGCTTATTAGGTGTGTGATGGACTGTGGTGATGTGTCATTTGCAAACAAGCTGGCTCCAACAGCCGATGTAGTGTACGGGAAGAGCCGACTCCCGTTGGAGGGGGAGCCATACTTTCAGAAGGGGCACGCCATGCGGCCAATCCCGAGTGAGGAAAGACTGATCATATTATGTGAAAAAAGGAAGGGGGGGCAGTCGGATACTGGCCCGGTACACAGTGACAGAAAGATATGTCGGGGGCTGGATATTAAGTGCTTCAGGATATAGTGAAGAAATTAGTGAATTTAAATTAATATAATCTTAAAAAATTGAAAAAGTAACTTTATTTGACTTCAGCCTGTATTTGATTTATTTGCTGTGGTTTTACGTTCAGTTGTTCATTTAAAGGTTTGATTAAAATATTAGATAATAACTGTGGGGGTTTTTTTTTAACAAAAAATACATAAAAATAGTGCTTTCACGAAAACACTCAATAAAAATTTTAACCCAATACACGACCCATTCATAATAGCCAAATTAAGCGTTAATAGAAGCTCTACGTTATACTAAATGAAGAGCCGTTTGGGAGCTTTTCCAAGCAGGCCAAATCAAAAGGGCTGAATCAGGGAAAAGAGATGGAATTTCCATCACTAATGGGCTGGTGATCTGCTAAGGGTATACCCTAACTCTTACCTCACATTAGGGACAACATGCAAATTCCACATAGAAAGGCTCCAGCTGAGATTCAACCCAGGAATTCATTTTCTCATATACCTACACATCAATAATGCAGTATTTATTCTTTTTGTTAGAGTACTTACTTACTAAGACTATTTCATTACCTTTTTTTTCTAATTGCAAACACAAATGAACCTCCATACTGTTTCTAATAGCAGCTGGGATAGTCTCCAGCCCCCAAAGACCCTAGCCTGGATTAAGCGGGTATAAAAGAAACTTTTCCGTGCCCATTATTAAAGCAATGCTCTGTGAATGAAGGCTCATTGTACTGTATCCTTCTGCAGATTTTTTTATTCCGATGATTACAACAGGTAGCAATTCTCACAACGCCGTGTCTGAGCATCTTCCCCTCCCCGAGAGCTCTTTGTTTCATTCTCAGATCTGCCTGTTTTCCTGTCACCCCCATACCGAGTCGACCTCTGTTAATTGTTCTCCACATCTGATGGTGATTCTCAGACTGCTATCCTAAGCAGCCACATGTTTGTGAGAGCTGAGAAAATGAACTGCGTGTGAGTGCCTGTGTGTGCGGGCATGCATGAGCGTGTGTGTTTGTTCGCTCAAGGGGAATGCGAGCTTTGACTTCCTGCTAATTACCCAGCATGCTCTCTGTTCTGTGGTTAATTGTCCAGGTCCTCTCTTCTCTCAATGGGGAACGGTGTTGGAACGGAGAGAAAACACATTGTCTCTTCTTCTCTCTGCCTGTCTTCTAATCTATAGCCTTCATCTCCATCCTCTACCCTTTCCTTGTGTCACTTCTTGTTCAGGGATGCAAATGAAACATTCGGTTGCATTTTCAGGGCAAGCCCATGAAAGAAAAACCCACATAAATTTCTACTGTTTGTGCGTGGGTGGGCGCTTATGTCTAAGTGTAAATGTGTGTCAGTGTGTGAGTTAGTTTTCTGCTTCTCGTGTGTGTGTGTGTGTGTTTGGATGCGATGACAGCAAGGTAGCCGAGGCTGACGAGTGTGTGGGGGGAAGGGATCTCTGTCAGATCTCTCTAATTATGTATGACATTTCCGTGCTGGACCACTGTCAAAAAATCCCACAATTTTCACATACAAATGAACAAACCCACATCTAAACACACACACAGACACACACCAGTCTAATGATACACAGTTGTGATTGCTGGCTGCCTGCTATGATAGAACCCCTCCATAGCCATCCACAACATAAATCAATGTCAATTACCTCCCCAGAGCACATTAGACACTTTCCATTCCTACTTGTAATTAGTGCGGCCCATAGACATATTCCCTTCCCACACAAGCTCACAGTGGAGCTTCTGCTCACAAACAACAAAGCTGAGGACTGAAATGGTCTCAACAAGCAAGTTCAAATGCATACCAGCACATCAAATCCTATGCATTGTGTTGTACAGGACGTAAGCGATTCACCAGCTCACTCTGGCACATTAGGAGTATTGTAATTAATTAGCGCTGGCCCTGCCATCACAGAGTGCTTCAGCGACTGTGAAAATGAGTTCAAGCTGACACATGCTGCTTGACCTTGGAGAATGTGTGTGTGTATGTGTTTTTTTGTGCATACACACATACGGTATGTGCATTTTTGCATTTGGCAGCTTATAGATTCATGCATGCATAATAGAATTGATGGCGGTGACACTAAGAGCGTGGTATTTTTAGACAATAACATCATATTTCCTTGTGTGCCATCTCCTTGTGCTCTTTCAGCCTCTATCTGTCTGGCACATCCCCCCCCCCCCACCCCCACCCCCCCTCTCCCCTCCTTCTCTTTCCCCTATTTCCCGTGGTGTCATGCAGCTTACCTGACAGGTAAAGGGAGAGGAAATGGGGGTGGAAAAGAGAAGATTCCAGCAGGATAGAAGTCCAACAATCAGTGGTATAAAATGGATAGAGGCAGAGAGAGAGAGAGAAAGAGAGCAGGACAGTCTGGCTGAATAATTGATAGAGAGTTGAGCAGTTCTCCTGAACCAAATCTTCATGCTCTGAGCCCATTACCTGTTTTCACTAGCTGCTTGTAGACTCGCAGACACATGTAAAGACATACTCTTATGAAACAGCAGTGATTAAAGGGATTCAAAATGATAGAGGACCTCAAAGCACAGTTAAGCATTTAAAACAAATAATTAAAAAAACGATCTAATTCTGCAAAAGCGGTGGGTTATTACTGCTCCTTCTAGACAAGTATGACTAAAACTGACAGCGGGGCTATGCAAAAAAGATGACAGTCCTGACACATGTGTGCAGACATGAGTCACATTTCTTGGACTGGAGGCGGAGAAGACACTCAGTTCAACTTGACAAAGACTTCTGGATGGCAGTGTTTATACTTGAAATAAGTTGATTTACTCATGAAGCCTGAAGATTTTAAATTGATTTTATAGCCTCATTAATACATTTTAAAACAGATCATATCTGAGCAGGAACTTTCTCAATGTTTCATATTCAATTACAAGCTGTTCTTGACATGGAAAAAAAAAAGTGGAACTTTTAAATGGATTTTGATTTTGATTGGCACTTTGATTTACTATTCAGTTTACAATTAACTAGCTATTCCCACTTCATCCCTAACACTAATATCTGCATTTCTCTTCCGTGGGAAAGGGTACCATTCATGCTCCAACCCAATAAGACCTGCAGCAACATATGTGTCTTGTTAGTTTGCAAACCACATCACATCAAGATTTTTAAGACACATTTTTATCATTTTAAAGACAATCGATTAAAATGAGGCCAAAATCAGTATTTAGGCTAAATTGTGTAAACCAGTTTAAAGAAACACTAAGTTTCTGACCTTAAAACTCTGAGTTTCAGACTCATATTGGTGCCACATCCTTGGGTCCTCATTTAATAATCTTCTTAAATTCCATCCTACGAAGTAAATTTGGAATGGACCGTACAAAAAATACGGATTTATAACATGCGGAGGCCACAAGAAGGACATTGTCAGAGGAAGTAAGGGGAATAAGAGAAAGAGACAGAGCAAGAGATAAAGTAAGAGTCAACGTGGACTGACTTGGATGAAGAGAGCTCAGAGAAGAGACCGGATGCAAAACGCTGAATTTGGATGGGCCAAATTGTGAAAATTTGCCAAAATTCAATAGTGCTGTTTTAAGTTCTAATTATCTAAATGCTTTTTATTTGATTTTTATGGTTTAAAAAAAAAAAAAAAAGTTTAAGGAGGCTAAATCGTCAATTTTAGGTCTTACATACAAGTGTTTACTGGCACTTGGAGGCTCTGAAGCTGACAGGAGTACCTACCTGAAGCTCAAATTTTGTGAAGGTTACACCGGTAATGAACCAGAATAATCCATTAAATATGACAACCTGCCTAATACCATGGCTGTGGGCCTCATGCTCCTGTTCCTTTTGAGGAAGTGAAGACATGCAGTAAATTTTCCTCCTCTTTTCAGTTTTCACTCCCAAGGTCAGAAATTCACAAAGATGGAAGTGGAAAGATATTCTCCCTTCCACACTCAATTGCAAACACACAAACAAGAACAAAGAATAGCAGACAAAGTCCCTCTTTACTCCATCTCTGAGGCAGTCGAGTGACCTTTCCTCCTCTGATATGTCACACACACCTGAGGGCTTTGTTCCGTCATACCACCTGAGGTGTGTGTGGGGGTAATGTGACCAAAGGGATGTGTGCTGCAAGTGTGTCGCAAAAGATTTCACAAAGGTTTCATAAAAGTTTTTTTTTTCCACTGTGTCCTTTCAAAGACTTTTCTCTTCATGTGCACTGTTTCTCTATTTCACTGTGGCCACTGCATTCCCTCAAGGTTAGAAGAAAAAGGAAATATGAACAGAGGGAGGAACATCTTATAGAGGAAGATGCGATTAGAGAAAGAAGATCAGTTTATATATATACTGTATATATATATATATATATATATACTGTATATATCTTTACTCTGTCCACGTTGCTTTTCCAAACTTCATCACGGGTCAATTTTCCATAAATTACCTAAATGCTGTGATAAAAAAAACACTTGGAACAGAAAAAAGTTCAACTTTTTAAATGTCCTAATGAGTTTCTATAAATATTCTTAAAGTTCAGACCTCAGATGGTATGTGTCAACGTTAATAGAACCTACAAAAAATATTGAATCCATTTAACGTAGTTATGGCCGTATCAATACTCCGGAGTACAAAGTAGATACTTTGATATCTGACAATCAAAATATGGGATTCGACACCACTCTGCCTATACAAAACTAGCCATTTGTTTTCACTTTTGAGAGTTTTAGGCAATAAAATTGCTTGCGAAGCCCAGACACAGTGTATTCCTTCTGTGTCACATGATCGGATGTCCATGTCTATCAGATGTCATGATGCTGCTACTATTGGTGACGATGAGGTTTTGTTTTGATATTTTACTGGTTTAATGCAGGTGATTGGGCATTATGTTTTATATTTATCATATTCCTTGAACATATTGTGTATTTTTATTTTCCATTTAATAAATGTGAATAAACTCACATTGAGCTGTAATTTAAAGTATTTTACAACTTTTAAAAAGATAAATTTTTATCTTATTTTTGTTTCATTTGCTCATCAGTTTAATTTATTATTCCTGTTCTGGAGGAAATGTCTTTAAATGACTTCTGTTGTGAACTTGGTGCTGTATATAAAACAGCCCCCACCCCCCTCCAGTATAATGGTAGGAGAAACACTGAAGATGGTGAAGAACAGGAGGAGTGGGCTAGCAGTGAAAGAAAGATGGAAAATGGGAAGAGAAGGGGGAAAGATGGGGGAGGGGTGCAGTGTTTGGGTGAGCAGGTGCATTGATAGTACAGGATAATAGGTAATGTGACCAAAGGGATGGCGGGTCAAAATCCCTCTTTTATGCTCTCTCTAAGCTCTGACCCCTCCTGGACAATGGGGACAGGAAAGAAGGGGGCGGCGGCGCTGATCCTTTCCTGCCATCAAGGGCAGAGACCAGACATGGCGTAAGTGGGGTTGAGCAGAAGAAAAGAGAGGGCATGGAGGAAAAAAAAGAGGGTGCAGCAGGTGGAGTTTATAAGGAAACCCTGGACTGGAACAGGGCTGAATTGCAGACAATCAGTTCAAGGATGTTAGCACCCAAAAGGCAGGAAGGGTTCATCAGACAGAAAAATTGGACAATAGTTCAGACATATGTTGCCCACAGACTACAGCTTTTTTATTTTATTTTTATTTTTTTGCCAGTATATGTCTGCCTCTTCCTCTAATGAATGACTATTTTTCTCTCATATTTTATATCTACAGACACTTCTTGTTCAAGACGTCATCAGGGACCACCCCGCTCTTCAGTAGCTCGTCCCCTGGTTACCCCCTGACGTCGGGCACGGTGTATTCTCCGCCCCCTCGCCTGCTGCCCAGAAACACCTTCTCCCGCTCAGCCTTCAAGCTAAAGAAGCCGTCCAAATACTGCAGCTGGAAATGTGCTGCTGTGACTGCCATCGCGGCCGCTGCCCTGCTGGCCGTCCTACTGTCCTACTTCATCGGTAGGTGATGAGATTTTATTTATGAGGCTTGACAACCGCAAATGAAATGCCATAAAAGTGAAGACGACCACCCACAAGAGCAGCTATTATATTCTAGTTTGGCTCTTTTTTGGGTTGTTTTTTTTTTTGTATTGAACTTTTTTTTACTCTCTCCACACCTCAACAGCAAAGTGTCAAGTTAACAGCCCGCTATAAACACAAAGCAGAATAAGGATGCGCCAGCTTTGTCACTTTAGTCTTGCACTGCTCTGGCAAAATCATCCTCAGCAGGCGCCTTGGCCTCCACTCAGCGTCAGTAAAGAGCCGGTCAGACAGACGGGAAGATACATACACCGCAGCACACAAGGGCTGTTCCTCTGAGCAGGTATCAGTCAAGGTGGGAATCCTAACAGACTCAGCAGGAAAGTGGATGTTTTTCACTGATCTGAAGCCAGCATGCGAAAGTCATACTTAAAGGAATGGCAGATACTCAGAGGAAAGCACTTACAGAGCACATCAGGAAGAGATTCTGATGGCAGTCCACCGGTGGATCTGTGGGAAGAGAGAGAAATTGTTGCTCTGAGAGTGTGGGAGTGTGTGTGTGGGCATGGATTTTTATTCCTTCTCGACCTCATTCACTGGTCAAGAGAATGCAGACTGGTACTGTATATCTGTGTGTCTATGTGCATACAGGGACAACAATAAAAGAGAAGGATAATTAGAAAATGTACACGCATCTGAATGTGTGCGCGCGTGCACATCTATTTTAGTGTGTTAGCGTAGGTGTGTTGTGAAAGGAGGCAGATGTGCGACTGAGCCCCTGATTGGCCTCTTACCCCAGAGAGCAGAGTCAACAGATGGGTGGATTTCAGGAAACAGTGGCATCAGCAAAAAGACCCCCCCTTCCTCCCCCACTGATTCCACATACATTATTTATATGATTTTACATTATTTATAAATATATGTATGTATATTTATAGATTACAATCCTCCTATCCATCACAGCGGGTTTGGATCTGCACGTCCATATGTGTGCCCCCCCCTCCCCATTCACCTGGATGTGTCCAAATTGTGGATGTGCACTTGAATCTGTGCCAGAGTGTGTCCGCTTTTGTGTGCTTGTTTAACCCCCTCAGAGTGCCCTTGAGAGCGGTGTGTGTCCTCCAGAGCGGATCAAGGCCCCTTGCCTGCGGCACACAGACAGATCCATCCCCTCCTGAGCTTTCCTCGGTCACATGGCTCTGGACAGTCAGCCACATATGGAACCACAGAAATCGGGAAGGGGAAATCGGGAAGGGGAAAGGAAGGCCACGACTATCACAAACGGCAAAACACTCCTTTCAGGAATAAATTACAGCGTTGGGGGGGGGGGGTATCTATTTTATTCACAGCATAAATTAAGAAATGACAGGCTTACTTTCACCTAAACATACTGTATACTTTTAAAATAGATATCTAATGAGAAGAATCATGTGAAATATGTTTATTTGAGAGACTTCTTCAACATTGTCACACAATTTGGGTGCAGACGGAACACAGTGTTGCCTGTCAGTCTTAATAATTACTAGCAGCCAAAGTAAGAGATTCATTTATTAACAGGTGTATTTATACTGCAAGCAAGACTGTTAAGCACACTGTCTTCATCAAGTACACTCTGCAGTGGTTCATTTTTCATTTTGCACCAGTTAGCTCCCCTTTCAGTATTTTTCAGCCGCATTATCGGCCTTACCAAACCTCCTTGGCCAACTGGCTACAATTCATAGTGATACTTTATTTTTATATTATATGTTTGCTAACTGTGAAGCTTCCTTTTCATCTGCTGTAAGGAAATGTTTTGCTCCGGTGCAGAACAGAGCTGTAGCAGCGCTGCCAAGCCTGAAACCCCTGTGTTTACCTTGCTTTTTGTAGCGTTAAACGTGCCGCGGGTTCACTACTCATAAGGGGGATTTTTCTTGTACCTTGTATGTGCGTTACACGCGCGTATGTGTGGGCCCGGCAATCACTGGGGAGATTGTGCAGAGCACCCAGAGCCATACAGCGTGAAGAGGACCCCTCTGAGGCGTCCGCCCAGGAGCCCACTCATAAATTACACCAGGACACATGTGCCTGAGCAGCAGTTTTTCCTTTTTTTGTGTGTGTGTGTGTGTGTGTGCATGTGTGAGTCCTATACTAAAAGCAGGGGTGGGGGGGGGGGGGGGGGGGAGGGGGGGGGGGGGGGGGGGGGGGGGGGGG
>JBBBVU010000007.1:28650097-28669804 GCA_037177055.1 Atherinosoma microstoma
AAGAAAACAAGAAAAAGGGGTCCGAAAAAGAGTTTTTTTCTTTTTTGGGGGGGGGTGGGGGGGGGTGGAGGTGGGGGGTCTAGAATGAAAAAAACCCCCCCCCCCCCCCCCCCCCCCCCTTAAACATAAAATGTGTGCACACACAGTGTTTGCATATGATTGTGTGGCTTTCTTTTCTTTCCTGTTTTCCAAGACGGCAAATATATCTTCAAAAATTGCCCGACAATCTTCCGGAGACACGTGTGTACACACTGAGAGCCCTTTTTTTAGAAAGGCATGCTTCAACAGCACACGACAATATCTCTTTGAAGCACTATCCTTCTGTTAGAATAGGAGCCATGGGGTTGAGATAAACATACACACATAGATACACAAAAATGTCTTAAAAAAAATGTCTTAAAAAAAAGCATGTGCCTCTGTGAGGCTCTGCATTTTCATCACTTTGTGTTAAAGAGTTTGTGAGGACACATAGTTGTGCTTTCAGTAATAGTGTTTTGCTTCAAACTCCAGTGGAGGATGGCCTCCTCTTTACGTGTGAAGGAATGACTGAACGGATGGAGGGAGGAGGATAAACGAGAGTACTTGTTCCTCATTCCCCTGGCGTCTTGTTTGCTTGCTCCGCATGGAGCACCCCAGCCAAAGGAGAGGTGGTTGCTAGGATACAGGTGAACGGTTGGCATATAGGAAGGAAGACAGGTCCATCATTGTGAATGGCAACCTGGAGAGTGCAAGATAGAGGAGGGGAGGAGGGTGGAGGGGGGGGAGAGAAAGGGTTGGAACATTGTTGGTGAGTAGAAGGCAGAGGGTGAAAGAAATGGAGGATAGGTCACTGAGGAGACAGAGGAGAGGAAGGTCGAGGCTGATATGTCACTGTCAGCACTGTAAGGTGTGAGGATCTAAGATTGTTTTGGGGGTTGTTGCGTGTTGTTCCTACTGCCAAGCAAAAGGAGGGGAGGCGATGAGGAAGAGGAGGAGCAGGAGTGACAAGACAGCCAGGTGTGGAGAGGAGAAACAGAGGTGAGGCAGAAGGAGGAGAGATGAAGGAGAGCGTGGCCTCCCGAGGCTTCTGTCACCTGGAATAACTGGGGGACTAATGTCTCCTAATTGATCACAGCGAGCAGAGAACAGAGGGAGTGTGACAGCGAGACGAGAGGACAGAAGGAGACTGCGGAGGACAAGAAGAGGGGTTGATGACAAAAGAAGTTAGAGCGGATGAAAAAGAGGAAGAGGATGTAAGACTCAGAGGACACAGCACGTACACAAAAAGAAACAAAAGAGAAAAGAAAAACAGCAGAAAAAAGGGAAAATAGAGCGAGAAAGAGACGCGTTGCGTTTGGAAATGAGAGGTGAGGCTGGTGTGATAGATGAAAGATCGAGGATGTGTCAAACTAGTTGTGCCCAGGTGGACTGTTTGCACATGCCCATACGTACACATGCGCAGTCACACACACACACACACACTCACACACATAGCTGTGCCCTTGACTGCTATAAGTAAACTCTTGCTAGCTGGCACCCGTGTCACCTTCGCGGGAGTGTTTCATATGAATGTGTGCGTGCATGTGAGCGTCGAATTTGTCGAGCGCTGTGGCGTACCCCACATGGTACTGTCACCACTGATGAATGAGAACGAGCACGCGCTCGCACACGCAAACACTGCCACAATGTATTTTTAGGCTTTTACTCTCAGCTTCCCTGTCTGTTGATTAAACAGGGCCACACAGCACACGCACAGATACACTGTCATCGAATGTGACCTTCATGCCTCTAAGCCGACCACTTTCCATCCATCACCGCCGTCTTGCTGTTGCAGACTGATCACAATCGCTTGCTGCCTGGTTCCTCCGAGCTATAAGTGTTTCACTTCAGTGCATTCACATCACCGTTCCCTTACATAATAACATGTTAATGGCTCTAACCATCACTGCTCTGCAGTTTAACTAAGTAAATAGATAATGATCGAATGAATAGCAGTAACTGAATGTCCTCAAATGACCACCTGGATAACGAGAAAATTAAATCCCGTGAAAGAAACCGCTCCCACAAACTAGTGTGATTGAGTTACACGTGCTCCAGTAGGAAAAAGACGTTTGTTATTACGTTTCTTGTTAATCCCAAAATCCCCAAACATTCCTTTAATGCTTAAAATTTAAAAGAAAGTTGATTACTAACATTGCGAGAGATTATACAAAAAGTTTGTTACACATATAGAAATCTACTTGTGACTCCTCTTCACATGATAAATAGCAATCTCTCCTCCTTTGACTGTTTCTTAGAGTATTTTTAGCTAACAGATTAGATACAAACCTGCATGCTTATTGCATGAAAGATGATGTAAATGAGTTAGCCTGACACCACTTTTCATGTTTAAAACGACAGATAAGAAAAAGTAATAATTTACTCCAATAAGACAAGTTATTCTTTCACATTTCTCCCACATATTTTTAGTAGAATAAAATCTCTTGGCAATGTCAGCTGCATGGTTGTCTTGAATCTGCAGCGACCACAATGTGGCTTTTCTCCAAACCCAGCTCCTTGACCCCACCGTCCCCTCTCACATTGCATGTGGCTTCCCTTCTGCTGATCCAAGGTGGAACAGCGAGAGGTCAGGATGTGTCACTCATGCCAGCGTAGGTGTCAGTGTACTTATACGTTTGGTGTGTGTGAGCTATGTGTTTGGAGGTGCGGGCACAGTTGGGCATATGGTGGATGCAGGAACCTGGGCATAAGGATCAGACGCGGAGCGTGTGTCCGCAGCAGCAGGGCCTGTCGCACCGATAAAGGTTAGGATCTTACCACACGCTGCCAGTCCAGGAAAAGGACAGGGCATGGCCAGGACCAGGCACAAGGTGCTATGCCATCTGCACCATGAGGGATAAATGGCTCATCTGCTCTGGTCAGGTAATACAAAGCAGGGTGCACAGTTGTTTAAGCGCTAACGTTCATCTTTTGACTTTCTGCTAGTTAACCTGGAGTTTCCGTAAAACGTCACTTTGAGGAACTATTTTGTGCTTTTTATTTGTGCACAAACCCAGGATTTGCAGCCTGGCTGATGTCATTTTCAGAGTGCTGTTCATTTCGCCTGCATTAGCGTGCTCGGCTTTATTTCATTCATTTATTCATTAGCCCAGGTCTTATCTGGACCCCATTGTTAGTCCAATTAGACCCACAGTTCTGCGCCAGTCCTGTGTATGAAACAGGAGATAGATTGAGAGCAAAGTGGAAGAAATTGCAATCCCCTCCTCTTATTCTCTCATTTTCTTTTAGTTTCTCCATCTCTTCGGCTTCCAAAAACGTACCCTGCCATTCGTTCTCACTCATTCTCTCCCACCCTCTGATCTGTGATAAGATTGCATAGTTCCTCATATCCTGTTTCTAATACAGATCGATGAGAGGGAAAGGATCGAGGTAGGGGAGGGATGAGGTGAGGCAGAGTGGGTTGATGCAAAGGGGGTGGGAGGGAGGGTCAGGGTACAGATATCTAAAGAGGAAATGAGGATTCAGAAAGGAGGACATCACTCAGATTCACATCTCTTCATTTGGCCAATCAGCCACACGCGTGGAAGCACGCGCGCACACAAGCACGTGGCTGCGCCCGCGGTGGGCCGTGTCAATTTTTCAGTGCCAGTAAGGAAGCCATTTGCTATTGAGTGAGTTGCCGTCTCTCTCTTTTTGCAGGTAGGAGCTGCCAGCGACTCGCATAACCTTTTGTGTTGCAGTCAATTACAGTTCAGTTGCATCAGCTGGGTGAGCAGGTCCCGTCGGGGTTGCAGCTTTGCGCGCTTGTTGTTAATACCGTGCAATTTGCAGCATGCATACACAGATGCACACACACATTCAGAGGCAAACTAATAGTCTCTTTCAGCGTATGTGACCCCCCCCCCACCCCCCCACCCCCCAAGGGCAGCAGCAAACAGCCGCCCCCTACCCTTTGTCTGAGATGATCTCAGAACTTAGCTGAGAGAGAAGTCTGCCTTATTTATAGATTACATGAGTGGATATGGTAGGGTAAAATTTTACGTAATATATTGAGAATCCATGGCAGCACACAGTTGTTTTCCTCAGTCTCTGAGATATTAGCACAGCACCACTGTGGTGCAAAGACAAGGAGAAAGGTGCGAGTGAAGTGACACAAAAAGTCACACAGAAAAATGCCTCTTTCTCAGGTGGCTTCGTTTTGTGCATGTGTTTGTTTTGGGCAACAAACTGTTTACCAGCCAGACAAGTGAGGCCCTCAGAGATTCGGAGGTGATGAGGAGGGGGTATAAAATCTTTTTTCTTTTTTTTTTTTAAAAGGAGGGGAAAAAACTCCCTAAACCAATTAGAAGCCAGGCCAAGAATGAGGGGGGGCTGGTCTCAGCTACAATTACTGCCCTAATTGAGGTCAGAGTTGTTAATTTACTGGTGAATTAGAACAGTTAATATGCATTTATCAGGATGGCCAGGGGAAAAGATAAATGAAAGTGTGTTGCCGATGCGTGTGTGAGTGATCTTTGTGTAACTTAAGTTGCATTGCAAGAGATTAAATACAAATACATGCAAGGGGCCACTCTCTGTCTTTAGTACAATTAATTGGAGATGCTGCTTTGTAAATAGGCGGTGATAAGGTTGAGTTGAGACAGAAAAAAGCCGAGAGACAGAAGAACATACGGGAGGGAACGAGAGATAGGGAGGGGATTTGAACGGCTGAACCGTGTTCCAGAGAACAGAATGATGATGATACAATATTTTCCACTCGGGGGACGTTCAACTCACAGTCTGCAAAGTCACCTTTCTCTGTCTTTGGTTCTGTTTTTTTGCTTTCATGCAGAAATCAATTTACACCCTTTAACTTTGAGACATGTGAATATTGCTCAAAGCATGCACATGTGCATTGAATTTCTGTCTGAAGCCTGCGTTGCGAGCCACTTACTGTCAGAGGGTGAATCACAACTGTCTTTTCTTTCCCGACCAAAGAATACAGGATCACTCATCCCTTAAATCTTTCTCTTCCTCTCGCCATCTTCGCCTTCCTCTCCTATTTTATCTGTGGGGGGCTTTATTCATCTTTTCCTCCCATCTCTGCAACATCATCTGTAGCCTGTTTCCTTGCTCTTTTCCCACCCTCGGGGGAATTTATATGTTCTTTAATATTCTCTCAGTTGCTGTCCTCTAGTATTCTCTCTGTTCCCCCCTCTGCTGTTCTCTGCCGAGGTCTGGCACAGTTTCTCCAAGAGCTCCTGACCGTTGCCCTCTCTCTCTTCGAAGCTGGCCACCACCTCCTCCTTTTCATCTCCGTGGCCCTTCTGAGTGTACATCATCCGTCTTCTTTTCTTTTTTTCTTTTTTTGTCACAGGATCACGTGTGCCAATGCTTTTTTAGATGCAGTGTTTTGCAGATGATACAGGCAAGCACTTTGCCTTTCTGAATTATGAATTGAGATTACATAAAAACCTCATGATGTAGCCGATCTATTTTTAATCCAACAAGTTGGCTTGTTATACCCGCTGCGTTGTGATCTTTACATACACATGTGTGTACATGTGGGCTTTTGTGTCAAAATTAGGTGAGAAGGCAGACGTAGCCCAAACCGGACTCTCTCCAGTTCTTCCTATGTCTATAACTTGATTTTAGTTCAGATAGGCCTTATTGGCATGATTGGAAACTGTCATTTTTACGATTATGACCCAAAAAAAAGAAGAAAAATATGGCAACACAAAGGCCAGTAGGTCAATTGCAGTATTTCCATTTTAGCTTAAGTTACAACCAAACAGAATAAGAAGAGTTGTTAAAACCAGGGATGGTTAAGAGACAAATAACAAGCATCTCTTTGTTTTTCTTGTGTGTTGCTGCAAAGAAACCTGTTGTCAAAGCTTTGGCTTTCTTGCTATGTCACCAAGGAGTAAGTGTGCCATCTGTTGGTCATCTTTTCACAGCCTTTCCCAGAGGGGAAGAAAAGGCAAGGCCGAGGAGGGAAAGTCATACGTGGGAAGAGCACACATGTGCACCGACCCTCACGACACATAAACGCAACCAGCAGACATACACAATGAGCTTACTGTGCGTCTGTCTGACATGTTTCTGTGGGTGACCTAGATTGAGAGCGCCATCACAAAAGATTCACAATTGCTTACTGTCTCCAGCTGATTCAATAGGCAATCTCTCTATCGACTTCGCACTGCGATACCATCTTCCCGTGCGCGTGCAGCTGCGCGTTTGTGGGTGCATGCATGTCTGCATTATCTACAAGGGAGGACGAGTAAAGATAAGAAAAAACGAAGGAGGAAAAAGGGGAATTAAAAGGAAAAGAGGAAAAGGAATGAAGGTCAGCCCGATTAAAGAGGAGATGGCAAAAGGTGGTTATAAAAGAAAAGGACCGTTCTCCTTCTCCTTCTTGCTCTTGTTTTTTTTTATAGCACCCCACCCCCACCCCATAAAAAATAAAATAAAAGAGCTGACAGTGGAGGCCGGGCAGCAGCCGAGGTGTCAGCGCTTTCCTTTGACCAGTAAGCGAGGGAGGGAAGAAAAAGGGAAAGAGATGAGACATAGGAAAAAGAGGAAACAAAGAAACACAGGGAGAAAAGGGAAAGGTGGGACATCTGTGGTGAGAATGAGTCGGCTCCCGGCAGCAGATCCTAAAGCTGCATCCACATCTTCTAAAACTTTTACACTCATCCGAGTGTGTGCAAACCCTTGGCAAGTGAAGATGGAATTTGACAAGACGGAAATTGATTCCCAGGCTCCAGATGCAGGTGTTGTAAGTCTTGTGGGGTGGGGATAAGGCCAACGCTGAGAAGAGTGCAATAACACCTACATAATGCATTCCACACAACCATACTGTACATCTATCCTGGATCATCCGAGCCTACGTTGCAGGATTCATGAATACGCTCAACGCAGCCTGCACACTGAGCCTTCACCGTGCAATTATCCTCCATATTCTGATGTAAACGAATGATGCAACTCAGGCTTCTCATTCAAAACCATAATTTGCAACAAAGAAAAACACACCTGTCACTGAAGAACTCACTGAGCTTACACTCGCGCATACAGTAAGGGAACAGACTGTCTGTTCGGCAGTTTCCTCTCTCCCGTGTTTTTGGTGGGAGGTGACGTTTGGCAGCAGGCTAAGGAGGGAAGAGACATGGGGAGAGTAAAGAGCTGACAAAGTGAAGAGTGAACACACTCCAGCAGACTCATACCACCAGCACACAATAACACAACGGAGGACAAAAGAGGGAGAGAAGGGAGAAGAGAGTCATAGAGCGTTCTCTTGAGAGAGCAATCTGTCACTTGCGCTCTGTGAGATGGTGTAAAGGCTTCCAAATAAAAAGCAGAAGATGCTGTCACGCTGAAAGATGGTTGGAGGAGGCTGAGGCTGAGAAAGATTTTTATGGTGTTAATTGAATGTTTTGTGAGACTCCCCCATCGCTTTCTGGGCTCTAGGTCATCTGCCACTTTGATAACAGAGCGTTTCATTGATACACACTAACACCAAGTCTGAAAGCAACACTGAGTAAAAGCATATAAATAGCAGATCCAACTTAAGGGAGGTTGATCTCCTGATGACTTTTCAGCTGGGGCTGCTTCCCTTGACTTGCTGATAATCCACCATCTGACTCACACCTATTCTCTCCGTCTCCTTGTGTGCAGCGATCAACTTGCTGGGTCTGACATGGCAGCTGAAGCCCTCCGACGGCCCTGTGTTAAACAACGGATTGGGAGCTGGTCTACCTGTCAACAGTGATGTGGCCACACTGCCCTCTGGAGGCAGAGGTATGAGATATAAAACACACTCTCCCACTTATAGATCCTCACAGCCTGTGGCAGCAGGCACAGCCTGCAAAAGGAGGTTGTTGTTTTGGGTTTTTTTTCTTTCTAGCAGCAAATTACACGAAAAACTCAAATCAGAAATCAGCTTATACCTGAAAAATATTGTGTGTGTAGCTGAAAACCTGATTTAGCTTATTTCTCTACATCTTAAAGGCCCACTATATAACTTATGCTATTTTCTCACGCGCCCCCTATCGACTGCTAATTCGGCATCCATCTTGGATCCTACCTGTACCATGAGCTCTCTCTCTGTCTCTAGACAGTAAAAAACAGTCTTTTGTCAACTCTTTTTCTTATCTCTTGTTCTTCTTTGGCTCTCCTTAGTTTCTTCTCTTCCTCCAATAATTTCGTCAAACATTTCTTTGCTGAATCCGCCGACGTGCGTTCAAACCGACCGGTTTGTTTACATTCGAGTGCTAGCGTGTAACGCATGCGTAAAGCGAAACATAGCAGGCGGCGTCCCGGAGGTGAAAGTTCTATAGTGCGGTTTCTCAGCCGCAGAATGCTGCCGGGCCGCGACAGCCCTAGAAATGCACATAATAGATGTCACTGTGCTATCAATCGAATCCGGAAAGCCGAGTTCTAAGGTCGAAAAGTTATATAGTGGGCCTTTAAAGCTCAGTTGTTCAGACATTATAGGTTACTTTGAACCAGTTCTGCACTCTCTGTACTCATCAACACTAATCTGCATGCCAAATGTGTATTAATGTGCAGTTGCAAACAGCCTTCAAAATAATGACTTACCCCTTTAATGAAACTTTGAATTTTTGGCCTATTTTTTAATAGAAATGTATCTTCAGCATGATTTAATTGGCTCTAATGTGAAATCAACAGACAGGATAAGAAACACATCATTGGATTTTGTTAGAAATAAGCTTATTGTTGATGGTTTTTAAATGCTGCCTCTACTATATGAAAGTCATTCCAATAGATTTTTTTTGTCCTCGCCCAAATATGCACACGCAACTAAAATAGTTATGACATGATACAGCACCGGATGAGTGATCTGTACGGGCTGTTTAACCACTCCGCTGTTGAGCTGCGTCGAGCGGGGATTTATCGTTTCAGTCGGCAGCGAGGTAAAACTACCTTCGCTCACGCCCCTCTCTTTAAAGGCCCCCCGTGCGCCTCTCTATCTGTTCTTTATTTCACTTGCTGGTTCTGTGCTCTGTAACACCCACAGTAAAAGAAAAGGAGAAAGGAGAGGGAAAAAAAGGTGTGTGTGGGCTGCAGCTCTGTGTCTGTATTCTGCATTAATGAGAGAACTGTTGTGTTGTGTTCCCCCAGCCGTCTAGGCCAGATGCTGCTGTTGTTCTTCTCACTCTTGCTTTTATTTCACACAAACTCTCTCTTTCTCTCTCACATACACACACTCTGTCTCAAAGTCTTTTTTTGTCTGGGCCCTGACACTTTTCTGTTAGATGGCTGACCTGATTGCAGGGTTCTCTGTGTTTTTGTGTGCGCTCCCGTCTGCAGCGTCTGCTCGAAAATCTCGGTTCCGTACTTCTATCGGCGCTCTATCATTTCAGCCCAGACAACAAAGTCAACCGTCCAAAAAGGCTTTGATACAGAGGTTTCATTCGGAGTCCCGGCATCAGATGCACGCTGGCAATGCTTCTGCCTGTCGCTGAGCGTGTAAAAGATTACCTGATTTCCAAAAAGGATTAAAGTTAAAGACGACACAATTCATTAAATTATTCTGTGCATTTTTTTTTTTATTGTCATTGCTTGCACTTTTAGAATAGAGGGTCTGAAGCAAAAGTTCGAGCACTCTGCATGGTCGATGATTGGTAGAATCCTTTTAATAACTGACATCTTTTTTTGTGCATCTATTAGTAGTTCGTCTTTTTTTTCTCACAAAAAGATTGCTGTTATGTAATTGGACATATTCTTTCATCTATAAAATAAATATTCCTCATGCCACCAGTTGCAACATGACCACTAAGCCTCATAAAATCCTCCACCCTGTTTTTTTTTCCCCTCCAAAAAAAAATGCTTTGATAATTGCATCCAAAATATTCTTTTTTTAATCTTAATCAGTCCACCAAACCTGTTTCCCAAATGCGTTAGGCTTGTTTTAGTGCTCATTTGCACATTTTTACCGCTGAATGTTTGTCGGGGATACAGGCGAGCTCATCTTGCAATGACACTTGCATATACATCATTTTTGTGCAGTTGTTGCTCTCTGTGCACCACCACTCCACAGTCTGCTAAACCTTCCTCAAGGTCTGCTGCCGTTAAACAAGGTTTTTCACTCCGAATATTCACAACATAAAGCTTTGAAATTTTAATAAGCTGGCCTTTTGTACTGTAGCAATTGTGAGCAAGCCAATTAAGTTGGTAAAGGTCTAAGACCTTGGTAGAAATTATCTGAGGCCTTAAAGCTATTGGGATGCTTCTTTTCTCTTTTCAGTGGAAAATTGTTACAAAGAAAATGGTAAACTAATTTTAGTTCGAGCAATTAAAAGATTGTTTCATATGTTACTATGCATTTTGGTGATAAGTTAATCTTGTACTCACTTAACTTTTTACAGTGAAAGAAGTGGCTGGGAATTTCTGTTTTTAGCTTTTCTATTAAACTGTGATGATTAACTATTGACACTACCAATCAATGCCTGTAATCACAGAGTATGCAGTCGCTTTTCCTCTCTCTCCAGGTCCATGGGCAGGCAGGAACAGCAGTATAGACACTGGCAACATTGAGGTGGGGAGGCGGGTGAGCCAAGAAGTCCCTCCAGGAGTGTTTTGGAGGTCCCTGCTCTTCCTCAGCCAGCCCCAGTTCCTCAAGTTCAACATTTCCCTCGGCAAGGACGCCCTGTTCGGAGTGTACATTCGCAAGGGCCTGCCTCCGTCTCACGCGCAGGTAAACATCTGTGCATGCAACTCAAAACTAAACACCGTCTGGATGATGGGTAACTCACAGGATGATTGTTTTATTCATAATGACCGAGCAACCTCCACATATCTCTCAACTAATGTAGGATACAAAGAAAAAACATCCTGTTTCTTGGGACATCTAAAAATTCATTTGTGAATCATGATAATAGCTGCTTGGGAAAAAAACTCATTTAGACAAAGATTTAGACTTAATTAAATTTCACAGTAATGTAACTTTTACTGCCTCCTATTAATTAGAAATCACTCAATTAAAAATGTATTTGATTTGTTGAAAGGGATAATTGCATTCAGATAGCTATTTCATTGCCTGACCTAACTTAAGCTGGTGCATGGCTACTTGCGCTACGGAAAAACCAGTCCCTGCAATGTTTCCAGATAAATGAAGAGAATGGGAGCTCACATGCCATATCCAGCCTTTAAAGTGGTCAAATTCTTGTTTTTATGTTGTTGTTTTTTAGCCTTGAAAAGGTGTGCATAGCAGCAAAGCCCAAGATTAACATCAAACCGAGCGATAAACTCCCACAGGAGACGCTTCTGTTTAGATACCTGAAACATCTTGTTTGAAGTTCAGGCTTCTATAATCTCACTTATCCACATCAGCATGTACATTTACATATTCCCTGCCAAATAATAAGTTTGGCACATGTCTAGCAAATCACAAGCAGCTCCCTCATATTTTTGGGTGCACGCTTAGAGATAAAATATAAAATGATGTATATCAGACAGAGGTTAACAAGAGGGGCTTCAGCAGTGTTCAGTATGAGAAAAAAATAGCAGGTTCTTGGAAATTAAAATATATAAATCAGTTTTACTTGACCTCAAAATGAAAATATGAACCTGTAAGAAGGCATGACATTGGCTCTTTAATCTTCCAATATATACAACAATGGATCAAAGTCAGGAAAAGTTCCACCTCATAATTGATTCAGAGATTTTTCTCATGTACTATCCCTTGAACTGAACTTTCTCTTACATTTTACAACTTTTTTTTTTCTCCAGTATGACTATATGGAGCGCCTCGATGGGAAGGAGAAGTGGAGCGTGGTGGAGTCTCCTAGAGAGAGGAGGAGCATTCAGACTGTGGTCCTCAATGAGGCGGTGTTTGTCCAGTACCTGGACGCCGGTGCCTGGCACTTGGCTTTCTACAATGACGGTCGGGAGAGAGAGACAGTTTCCTTCAGCACAAACATCATGGGTGAGACAGAGTCAGCATTTGCTCCTGGTTGGGAGCAAAAAAAAAAAAAAAGTGACTAAGAACCAGCATTTAAAGTGTAGAGCTAGTCAGGATGAAAGTTGTTCTTCTGGTGACACTGCTGATACTATTTTAGACTCACTCCCCAATTTCTTAGTGTTTTCACACATTCATAATGTGTAAAAAACACTCACTCACAATGTTGCCAAAAGCTATATAACGGCAAGAATATTGTCACAAAGGAAGGACCGCTTGGTGAGTTGGAAGAATTGTATTTGCCAGAACATAGCAGGACACGCTACTATATTCAGCTCTTAGGTTTGAAAACAAAACACAACTTTTTAATAAACACAATATTTCAGAGTCAGGTCCATCGAGATTGTGCATGTATGCAAAGGATGAATTTACCTCTGCATCAAAAGATATCCCAATGAAAATGTTGCCCAACCCTGTAAACTATGCAAACTCTGGGGTTCCAAGTCATTTCAGTCGTGCTGGAGCCACAAATGTGAGAACAAGCATAGGGGAGGTGGGTGGATAGAAAAGAGTCAAGCAGAGTGAAAGAATCCTTCTCTGTCAATATTAGGGGGTACAGCTTTCTGCAGTAGTGGAGAGATGAAGTGATGGAAAGGCAGAGGCGGCAAGGACAGAATTAGAGCAAGCAGTGAGAGGGGGAGTCAAAGGAAATACATAATGGTAGGGGTAAGACCAGAAAGCAATAAAGTGGAGTGAAGGACAAGGGGGGAGGAGGAGCTTAAGAGGGAAGTGAAAAAGAGGGTAAGAGGGAGACAAGGGGCTCAGATTTGTGGGAGAGGGGGCTTCTGAGGGCAGTGAGAGAGGGAAGTGTTAGAAGGAGAGTCAGTATGGCATGTTTGAGTAGCGCTTTATGAAAGAAGAGTGGAAATTGAAGGAAAAAAAAACAATTGGAAAGGTGGAAGAGATGGATAAAAATCCAAACTGCATTCTCATAATTAGAATTGACCATTATTGTAAGTGGATTAATCAGCACTAAAAGGTGAAGGCCTGTATTCACATAAATATTGCCCACTTAGCTTAACAACCACACTTAGATGAAGTTTCAAAGATCCTGATCCAGGATTTTTGATACTACTTTAGGAGTAAACAAGCAAAACAAGGAAAGGAGAGCCAGAATGTAAGGAAAAGGAAGAGAGATTTTGAAATTTAAATGAAGTAAATTCCCCTGGCACTTACAGCCTTTGGGGATAGCTAGTATACTTCCACTGCAGGGACCTCATCATCACTGCAGCTGAAGCATACCATACTGATGCTTTACCAGCTTCATCTCCAAGCGAGGAATTAGAATATTTGCAGTTCACATCAAACAACTAAAATAAGCCGAATCTTTACGTGTATGCTATCAGTGGACTATAATCTTGAGCAACTAGTGCTACATCCCTACAAAGTAGTGTCTAAACTAGAGGGCAGCACTTTCTGACATATCAGGAACTTTGCAGGGGCGAGTTCACAAAACTTAACATTCCTGATTGGATTTGCAATCGCAGCGTTTTATTTCAGCCAGTCTTTGTCAGCCATATCACATCCAATCTCCATGACAGCGCATAAAATCGAAGTCTTACAAAGACAACCAGCAGACCAAAGGAACATTTTGGAAAGGCCTTGAAAAAGTTCCTGGAACTTATGGTTGGAGACGTGTCTGTATTTTCTGATATGGATTGCAAAAGCTCTGGTGGAAGGGTAATGGATCCTTTCTTGAAAAAAAAAAAAGAAAAGATTCAAAGTGCATTCTCCCCGTACGTTACAATGCAAAATACACAGAAAAGGAATGCGTGGAATCTTGGAAGAGGGTGTTTGCTTTTGATGTCTGTGCAACTGAGAGACTCAGAGCGCCTTCAATTTGTAGTATCTTAAAGAATGAATGGTCCCAATGATTAAATGGAATGCTTTGATGCTTGCCATCAAACTCTCTCACCCCCTCCCCTCTTTCTCTCTGTCTCACTTCATCTTCTTCACAGATTCAGTGCAAGAGTGCCCGCGCAATTGCCATGGTAACGGAGAGTGTAATTCTGGTGTGTGCCACTGCTTCCCAGGATTCCACGGCATGGACTGCTCCAAAGGTATTAGCTGTTTACAAATTCCGTCAAAAAAAGATTCTGTCATTTTCCCGCCGTCTAATTAGTTGAAAGGACACATTTCAGCTCCGTGCTGAAAGTAGGGAGGATTAAGAGCAGCAGCATGGCCTTAGGTGGAGCTGAGACAAGATGACTGATGATGAATGGCAGCTCCCTCGGCTAACGACTCCCTGGCTCTGTGCTCACCTGGGATAGACAGCTTTGATGAATAGTTTAGTTACCTCTGCCTGTAATTACTCTTCATGTCATTGGCACTCTCCAGAACCTTAACCACTCTATCCACTCTAATGCATGGTGGGGTGTGGATGCGGGTGGGTGGGTGGGTGGGCAGCGTGGCTACTCAGTGCTCTGCAAATCTGTAAAAAGCCTGCTAATTGTTTTGGTTTTAATTTTTTGGTTTTAATCCCACCTCTTTTCTTGTTTGTTTTTTTGATTCTCCTCCAGCGGCATGCCCGGTGCTGTGCAGCGGCAACGGTCAGTACGACAAGGGCTCCTGTGTGTGTTACAGCGGCTGGAAAGGGCCCGAGTGCGACGTCCCCGTCACACAATGCATAGAACCGCTCTGCAGCGGCCACGGCACCTGCACTGATGGAAACTGCGTGTGCTCCATAGGCTACAAAGGACAGAGCTGTGGAGAAGGTAAGAGGAACGTATGACGGCTTAATGTGCGTCAGCTGTGTGAGAGTGATAATTATTGAAGCATCTCACACATTCACAGAAGCATGCGCACTCATGCTCCCCTCTTACTCAAGTCAGACAGCTCATCATGCCCTAATCTTATGCCGAGTGAGTGTCCATTGCCCCCATATATATGGATGAAGTATGATACTGCAGCCAAACACATCAGAGATTTTATTAAAGGCTGAAATCACTTCTATTGATCCTTGTTAAGAAGGATCAGCATGGCAAATTCTCAGTCATCAGAAAGCAGGAGAGATTAAGGCAGGGACAGGGAGGGGGGAGTCAGGATGGTGAGAGGTGAATTTATATGAAGAAAGCAAGAATTAGGAAAGGAGAGAGAAGAGCGAAAAGAGAAAACAGCGTGCCAAGGATGATGATGATAAAGAGAAGGGAAGACAACGAGAAGAAAGAGGTAGAATGACAGAAGGAGCCTAAGCACGGAGTCTGAGAACAAGGTCAGCATTTTCTCCCCTCAACCGCATTTTTTTCCCTCTGTCTTCTCCTCATCCAGTCCTTCCCCCTCCTCCTCTGTTCTCAAATCTGATATTCATCACAGCAGAGTCCCTCAAACAATTTACCTGAAGTGCCAGCGACATGAAAATCGATAACCGTGATCCACCATTTCTGCCGGGCAAACAGAAATGGAGGGCCGGGGTTACGTTGAAGCGCGTGCTTTTTATTAATATGTGTGCGCAAAAGGGTGCGGCGGGGTCGATTGCGCCCGAGGTGGCGAAGTAGGAGGGGGTAGGAAGGAGGAGAGAAAGGTGTCACGCACACAACAGGACAAGGGAGGGGAAAGAGAAAGTTAGTGTGACCGGGGACAGAACAGCAACAGCAGCCCTGAGGATGGTCGGGTGGGTGGATGGGTGGGCGTTTTGCCGGGAGGAGGTAATTTGTCAAATTGGTTTTCACTCACTGCTCGGACTCAGAGCTGCCTGTCAAGCTGGCAGACTGACAGTGTCAGATTCTCCCTCATGTATTGGCACATACACGCACACACGGAAATGCATCCACTCACTCATGCACACGGGCGAAAGCTCTCACCAGATAATGTGTCTGCTCTTTCAGAGAGGAGCGCATTTGCTGCTCTGCTCCAATTACACACTTAGCGATTCTTTATTATGCGCTTTAATTGCTTAAGTAATACGTCTGGGAATATATGACTTTATTTCATTGTCTTTGTCTCTACATAAATAAAGGAATGGCATTCCTTTTTTTTTCTTTTTTCCGTGTATCTGTGGCTTTTTGCAGTGGATTGCTTGGACCCGACATGTTCCAACAATGGCATCTGCGTGAATGGGGAGTGTCATTGTAAACCAGGATGGGGAGGGCTCCATTGCGAGCTGCCCCGGGCCCAGTGCCCAGACCAGTGCCACGGCCATGGTGCCTTCATACCAGACACTGGGCTGTGCAGCTGTGATCCCAACTGGATGGGACCCGACTGCTCAATGGGTAAGGAAAAAAGTGCAACACAGAGTTACCCGAAACTTTCAAATGCACTGAGTGAAAAAGAGTTTGGGGTTAAAGTTGGAGGATAACGCCCACTCAGTGATATCCATCCCAACATATATCATAGTCCCAGGGAACGAGGCTAATTAGTTTGTCATTTTATTTCAAACTGTTCTGGGTCTCAAACTGTGCTTGGATGAAATCCACTGAACCACCAAAATGACAGGATGCTCAGAAACAGGACGTGGCAACTGTTGTATTTTTAAGCCAAACTGGAACATGCAGGAATAAAATGTGGGAAGTTTTTCCCTGTCAGTAACCGTATGGTTTTTTTATGATCATCAGGGTGCTGCTCTGCATCCAAAATGAGAAAGGCAAAATTACAGACACATTTCTTTAATTAAATCTAAGAGAACAAATGAAAGGAAGAAAAACATCTGCAGGAAATCTCTACCCAAGCCAAAGAAAACACATCTCAAACCCAGACCTATACACACTCTTACATCAGTCAATCGCCTGCTGTTTTTTAAGCGGTGGCAGTGACAGATGAAGGTCAGTGTTCAGCTATTTAATGGGCCAAAATAAAAACAAGTCAAAGCCTCCTCGCTACTACATCTTAAGTAGAGTTGGATGCCAAACTTTAATGGACTCCATGATTTATTGTTAGAAGTTTCTTTGATTGATTAGTTATTGCTCTAGAAGCCACATTAATGATCTCAGTGTGAGAGATAACAAAATATCAGTTCCAAATTTTTTTCGGTGAGTATAAATGTTGGAGGTGAGTTCGCTTTGAGGATCATGACATGCAGCCTCATAATTCCCAAATAGCACGCAGAATGGAATAAATAAAAAAGAATAAGAAGTTTAAATCAAACACTCAACTTTTGCAGTTCTTTCCCTGAGTAAAACAAAGCTGCTAAGCTCCCTCTGTAGGAGAGACATCAGTTTCCATCGCGCCACCCTGACAACGCTGCTCGCTAGTACCAAAAAAGAGCTCCAACATTTGTCATAAGAGAAGCATACTTAGCTTTAATAAAGGCAACATTTTCTCAAAACTGCAGGATTCCTCAGCAAGTGTGCATCAAAGCGTCTGAAGATACTATGTTTCCCGCACACTGGGGGTCTCGAGCACACGAGAGGGATTGTCACATCTCACCACATGCACTTGTCGCTGCCTACAACATCTGAGCTTCCCAGACAGTGGTTGTTGCGGAGGCTCTGGAAATAAATCCTGTCATCACAAATTAGTGTTCACTGATTTAATTAAAGATGCAGCATGGGTAATTGTGCATTTTGTAATGTAGATTTGATTGCTTGGCAGCAGAGGTTCCCCTGTTTTTGCACTTTCCAAGTTAATTCCAAGCTTTTTCACTGTTACATGTGAATCAAATCAAAGATAGGGGTGGGATTTGTTTATTTTCTTAAAAGTTAAAGTTGTTTTGCAAGTTAAATTTCAGATCTCTGCCATATTTGAACATTTTATTAGGATCTGCAACAGACTGGGGAAAAAAGTCATTTTGGTGTCATTGGAACAACATATTTATCTCCCTCAGGCATCTAAGACTCATAAACTGTCTTTATTGAGTAATAGTATCCATTATGTACATATATATGACAAATAGGAAAATATAAACATCACAAATTGCAAATACAAGAACCATTACTTCTCTGTCCTCTAACGTAACCCAAATTTGTCTCACTCTCTCCAGAGGTTTGCTCGGTGGACTGCGGAACCCATGGAGTGTGTATGGGTGGAGCGTGTCGCTGCGAGGAAGGCTGGACCGGCGCAGGCTGCGACCAGCGCGTGTGCAACCCGCTTTGCATCAAACACGGAACCTGCAAGGACGGGAAGTGCCAGTGCCACCAGGGCTGGAATGGAGAGCACTGCACCATCGGTGAGTGTCTCTCATGTGTCTGGAAGAGCGTGTGTTTGGTGTGTGTCTGCGTGTCAACACATGGGTGTGCACAGAAGCACCAACACCAAGTCAAACTGAAGTGGCAGCTCCGTTTTTACTTTGTTAATGGAATCTGGAAAAGAGAGAGGGAGGCAAAAGGAGGGCCCCGGGGAGATTGAAGAAGGGGATAGACGTAGGAAGTGGGTGAAAAGAGCGTAGGGGGGGGCGCAAGCTTCTAAGAAGTGAGGGTGGGAGGATTACAAAAGAGCAGGATTTAGCTGTTTAGAGGCTGCCTCTCAACTGCACACCCCAGGAGTCTTTTGTTTTTTTATGGCCTTTGAAACACCAAAGTTACATGATGAAAGGCAAAACTCTTCACCTCACTGTGATCAAAAAAAAGAAAAGAAAGAAAAAAAACTCACATTGATTGTGTGTGTCAGCGAGCATGCGCACAGTTGTGCTAAAATGTGTGTGAGTGTGTTTTTTTGTCAGTCAATCACTGTCTCATATTGACATCACTGTCACTTTGGATGGATGAGTGCCAGATCCCCTTTGATTCACTTGCAGTGCCGTGAGACACAAAGTCTTCTTTTCTTGTCACCAGAGGCACTGCGATTGCAGCGCGATACACAGCCCAAACAAACACTAGAATACACACCTACACGCACGCACGCCAACGCATACATATGCACGGGGGAATAACAGTTTATGATCTCCCCATTTCCCCCATCAGAAAGTAGGCCAGCTTTGACTGCAGCATCAGCCCAAGATGAAAGAGTTGTCAGGCCTCAGCTTGGCGCAAAGCACACTTCACAAGCACCAGACACTCTCAGTGTTAGCTTATCGCAGCTTGTCTGTTATTCATTTCAGCTCTGCATGATGTTGCTTGCATTTATTTTCAAATAAAAGAAAAAGAATTACTCTTCCCATCTCTTACCTCTTGCACATTTTCTCCCACTGCAGACCATGGGAGCATGGTTGACAAAGCAGGTACCGTATCTGACTCTGGTGTTTTGTTTCTTAGCCTGTGGTGGTAGAAGCTAGCTGCTGCACTTGTGGGTTTTGGCCTGGCTTGGCTCTGTAGACTCTGTGGTGCTATCTGTCTGTAGTAGATCAGGGTGCCAGCCTCAATGACGACTCCCTTCACGTGGTGCACTCCCATTTCTTGCAGTGCACTACGGCGGGGCTTAGCTGTCATTGAGCCTCCATGTGTCGTGGGGTACCGTAGAGCCTATAGTGTGGCATCAGCAGTGTTGAGGGGCTGTGCTGGGGATATGTGTGGTTGTGCATGCGTGTGAGCGTGTTCCTTCTCCATATTTCCAGCTCGGAACCTGAAAAAAAACAACAAAAAAACAACCACAAACAGAAAGCATTCAGGTATTCTAGTCATGTATTGCATAAACACAGCTGCTTCACACACGGAGATGATGAAAGTTGTGAAGAACTTTCAAGGTAATTGGTAAATTTCATAGGCCACTGGTGCAAGGCCTTAATGTGGTGTCAAAAAAATGCAGAGCTGCTAAATGAGTGTGAGCATCTACATTTGGGCATTTGTGGCAACAGTCACAGCCATGGTAGAGTGACTAATAAATTTATTTTGTGTGTGTGTGTGTGTGTGTGTGTGTGTGTGTGTGTGTGTGTGTGTGTGTGTGTGTGTGTGTGTGTGTGT
>JBBBVU010000007.1:28685688-28702178 GCA_037177055.1 Atherinosoma microstoma
CAGTTAGGGGAAAACTTTAAAGGGAAAAAACACTTGATTCCTTCACCTTTTGTGAAGGGAAGAAAGAACCCCCCCCCCCCCCCCCCCCCCCAATCCCCCTGACTTTGCATTTTGTGGATATTTCTATGCTCCAAACAATTTTGATCTCCTTCATTGAGATAAAGACACCTGTTTTCAGACATCAGAGGTGGAAATTAGCTTCAGCATTAGGCACAGGCGTATTATCCCTTTTCATTCTTTTGAGTGAGACGTTAAATTGGAGAGATGGAGAGATTGCCGAGAGACGTCTGCTCAGCCTGACTTTTTTCATTGGGTTTATATTTGACTTAGTAGGAAGGAATCGGGAATCATATCTATTTTATGGACACGATCTGGTTCCTTGACTCAAATCTCCGTTTTTCTACCAGATGCCACCAGATATGGAGCGGCTGTTCTCTCTTTCTATCATTTCTATCATTTCGGAATGGTTGGTTAGGTTCAGTCTTGGATTTTGTGTGGTGAAAGTAAGACTAGACATCAAAGACAGTCAACACTGCTGTTACTCTGTGTGCAGCGTCTTCAGTTTGTGAGTTTGTGATGTCTTAAAGGATCAGCAGTTCAACATGTCGGATGAGTCTGTTGGCTTTTAAACCTGGTTTTGTGTGTTTTTAATGGAAAAAAGGAAGAAGGCTGTGTGTCATTGTCTAAGAGTCTTAAAAATGTAAATGTATTCCAAATCATTTTTATCCCAGGTCTCAGAGTGTGGATGGGTATAAGGGGCAATTTATAAAATGAATCTCTGCTCACTCACTGAATATCAAAGTCTGATCCAGATATTATCATTTCTAAACTGGATTTTTTTTCTCTTCTTGACCCCAACTGATCTCTGCAGTTTCATTTGCTCCAGTTTGAGTCTTGACTCACTTCTTTTTACTCATCTCCACCTGCAGACCAGGTGAGGAACAGCTATCAGCTGTGCAACAACGGCACCCTGAGAGTGATGTACGCCAATGGAATGGGCATCAGTTTCCACACAGAGCCTCACATCCTGGCCGGTTCCGTCAGTCCGACAATCGGTCGGAGGAACATCACCCTCCCCACCGACAATGGCCTCAACTCTATTGAGTGGCGTCTGCGCAAGGAACAGACCAAGGGCAGGATCACTGTGTTTGGGAGGAAGCTGAGGGTAAATCCTTTTTTTATTAAAAAGAAAATCAAATGTCTGTGATGTTATTGTGACAATCTAAATCTATAACTTCATACAACTGAGAAATATTTATCTTCTCCTTAGGCTCATGGCCGCAATCTTCTCTCTATCGATTTCGATCGCAACACGCGCACAGAGAAGGTTTACGATGATCACCGCAAGTTCACGCTGCGCATCATGTATGATGCTCAGGGCCGTCCGGCTATGTGGCTGCCGAGCAGCAGCCTGGCAGTGGTCAATGTGTCGTATTCCACCACCGGGCAGCTTGTTGGACTACAGAGGGGGAGCATGAGTGAGAGGACAGAGTTTGACTCCCAGGGCCGCATCCTGTCCCGTTCATTCGTGGACGGGAAGGTGTGGAGCTACAGCTACCTTGACAAAGTGAGTGCATTTATCTTCAAAATTGTCATCCAGGAGTCAAATCTTACCAAGGAAGGCAATAATGATCATTTAGATTTCAGAAATGAGTGAAATGATACATCATTTTTATGGTTATAAAGGTGCAGATTTGTCAAGTGAGAGCAAATTACCCAGTATGCTATTTCACAGGAGGCAAGTCATCCATTGATAATGCTTTTGCAATAATCTGTATTTCAACTCTCTCTTCCTGCAGTCTATGGTGCTGCTCCTGCAGAGCCAAAGACAGTACGTCTTTGAGTTTGATGCCTCAGGTCGGGTCACAGCGGTCACAATGCCCAGCGTCGCTCGCCACACCATGTTCACACATGTGTCTGTCGGCTACATCCGCAACACGTACAACCCCCCGGAGAGCAACGCCTCCATCATCCACGATTTCAGCGAGGATGGCAGACCTCAGGCCACACATTACCTGGGCACCGGCCGCCGTGTCCTCTACAAATACGGCAAGCTAGCGAAGCTCTCAGAGATCGTGTACGACAGCACTGCCGTCACTTTCGGATACGACGAGACAGCCGGCGTGCTAAAGATGGTCAGCCTGCAGAGCGGGGGCTTCTCTTGCACTATCCGCTATCGAAAGATGGGCCCTCTTATCGACAAGCAGATCTATCGCTTCAGCGAGGAGGGGATGGTGAATGCGAGGTTTGACTACACTTACCATGACAACAGCTTCCGTATCGCCAGCATGAAGCCAGTCATCAGTGAGACGCCACTGCCCGTTGACCTCTACAGATATGATGAGATATCTGGAAAGGTGCGCAGTTTGAAGCTCCAGTTTTTTAGCAGTGCACTTTTTTTGTCACTCCAGGTGACTCACCTTTCCTCTACACTTCTCTCTCTCTTTGCCGTAGGTGGAGCACTTTGGAAAATTTGGGGTGATTTACTACGACATTAATCAGATCATCACCACCGCCGTCATGACACTGAGTAAGCATTTTGACACCCATGGTCGCATCAAGGAGGTCCAGTACGAGATTTTCCGTTCGCTTATGTACTGGATGACAGTGCAGTACGACAGCATGGGACGGGTGGTGAAGAGAGAGCTAAAGATCGGGCCCTACGCCAACACCACTCAGTACCGCTATGATTATGATGGAGATGGGCAGCTCAGTGGCGTCAAGGTAAATATTCTGTGTGGAGAGATATGAATTTTATACTGCATTTCCTCTTTACAGAGTTAGTCTGACAAAGTTTTATTGAGTTTAGAGTTATGATTAAAATGATGGCTGAATCTCAAAGATAATTTTCACTGTCTTATCCAGGTGAATGACTGGTCAACATGGCGATACAGCTACGACCTAAACGGTAACCTGCATCTGCTGAATCCAGGGAACAGTGCTCGGATCTTGCCTCTCCGCTATGACCTCCGAGACCGGATCACCCGCCTGGGAGATGTCCAGTACCGCCTGGACGAAGACGGCTTCCTCAGCCAGCGTGGCTCCGATGTTTTTGACTATAACTCCAAAGGTCAGCTGCTGCGGGCCTACAATAGAGGGCCTGGAGGGTGGAGCGTTGTTTATCACTACGATGGGCTGGGCCGCAGGGTGTCTACGAGGAACAGCCTGGGGCAGCATCTTCAGTTCTTCTACGCTGACCTCAACC
Organism: Atherinosoma microstoma; assembly: GCA_037177055.1. NCBI lineage: Eukaryota > Metazoa > Chordata > Actinopteri > Atheriniformes > Atherinidae > Atherinosoma > Atherinosoma microstoma. The sequence goes on from JBBBVU010000007.1 coordinate 28,688,894, forward strand.
ATCCAACCAGGGTGACACACATCTTCAATCACTCCAGCTCAGACATCTCGTCCCTGTACTACGACCTGCAGGTGGGCAAGGGTGATCAGATGTGCTGTATACCCATTTATATTTGTAAAAACATTGTGTCATCATCAAGAGAAGAAAAAGATGTATTGATTAAAGATTTTCCGGGTACATAACATTGCAGAACCTATACAGAACAAACTGAAGCAACCACAGATCATAATGTTGCACCTACAGCAGGGATGTCAAACTCATTTTAGTTCCACATGCAGACACCTGCGATTTGATCTGAAGTAGGCCAGACCAGTAGAATAATAGCATAATATAGTGCAAAGAAGTACACGTATATTGTAAAGATGTTTACATTTAAAGAACTGTCCTTTTAGAAAACATTATGAACACCCTGATATTTCTGGAGAAAATAAGTGCGGTTCCAACAATATTTTTTGCTCCAGTTTATCATTTACACTTACGTTGCAGCTTACAGATCACAATGGATCTACAAAATCACAAAACAGGTGTCTGGAACGGAAAAATACAGCATTTCACATTATGGTTAGATGAACTTTCTGAAAGCTGTAAGTTATTTGGACCTGTATATTTATATTTACATTAATCCTGACCACCTGAACTGACTCGCCTCATTAAAAACAAACTGAAGTTACATCTATTAAGTAAGACAGATAGCAAAGATAGAACAAGGTATCCCCCTGCCTTGGAAAAGTTTTATATTTAAACTTTTAAAAAAAATGTATAACTTCCACTGGAAAAATTAGGATTTACAGATACTTTTATTAAAAAATGGCAGTTAATATCTTCTAGGTCATTTTCACATTTACCAAATTCCTCCTGCGGGCCAGATTAGACCCTGTGATGGGCCGGTTTTGGCCCCTCAGCTGTATGTTTGACATCCCTTCCCTACAGGCTTGTCCAGTTGGCACTAGCCATGATGGATGAAGCACTTCATCTCAGGTTCTTAATATCCGGATGCTCACATCACTCTAGACTAGGGTAGATCTGGACTCATCAGACCACATGTCTGTTTCCATTACTTTGGAGAATTTTTTTATTTTTATTAACCTCACTAATAAGTTACTTTTTTCAGGCTTCACGGCTGTTTAGTCCCATGTGTTGTTTTCTTTTATTTGATATCAGTAGACGTTTAAGTGATCTCCGGTTACAATCAATCTTGACCACATTACATCCTCAGGAACAATGGCTCAACCCCTTCCTTTCAGGCTTTTGTAATCTCTGTCATCTGAAACATAATAATCATTGCAGTAGGTTTTTCTGGGAAACTTGATGCAGATAACAAAATAGACTGTATTTCTCACTATCTCATCATTAGGGTCACTTGTTTGCAATGGAGGTGAGCAGTGGAGAGGAATACTACATAGCATCTGACAACACTGGTACACCGCTGGCGGTCTTCAGCAGCAACGGACAGATGATAAAACAGGTAATACATGAAAGCAAAATTGAGTTATTCAAGCTTTGTGACTGCATAAAAAAAGGTTTAACAAAGCTTTTCTCCAAAGGACTTCTCCATAACAGTTGTAAGTATTAATCAATGACAGGAAGGTTGTTCTGTTTCCCTCCACAAAAAGAGCAAAGGATCACTAAAAGTAAAGTGGCTCTGCTTGTGTTACCTAGGTGCAGTACACGGCGTACGGGGAAGTTTACCTTGACTCGAACCCAGAGTTCCAGCTGGTGGTTGGTTTCCACGGCGGTCTGTACGACCCTTTGACCAAGCTGGTCCACTTCACCCAACGAGACTACGACGTCTTGGCTGGACGTTGGACCTCACCCGACTACAGCATCTGGCCCAAGATAGGAAAAGATCCCGCTCCGTTTAATTTATATATGTTCAAGAACAACAACCCGCTCAGTGACATGTTGGATGTCAAAAATTATGTCACAGGTAAAGTGTTTTTATAGGCCGATATGTTCTAGTTAACTTCCGCTGTGTGGAAGTCATACTCTTCTCTGTCTAAACATGTTTAGATCTGTCTGATTCTTCTGGAAATATTAAAACCTTAACAAAAAAAAGCATGTTATTTTAATGAGAAACAGAGAAAAATGTTATAGCTGCTGACAAATTTACAAAACAGCAAGAGAAGTCACAGTGACAAACTCTTTTTTTTTTAATGACAAAACGGATTATTCCTTTCCTACTATGTTTAACTTTGTCATTGAGCAAAGTGTGTCCCCTCTGTCTGGTGTTGTAGATGTGAAGAGTTGGCTGGTAATGTTTGGCTTCCAGCTCAGTAACATAATCCCAGGATTCCCTCGACACTCGCTCTACTTTGTGGAGCCACCATATGAGCTGCAGGCCACCCAGCACTGTGAAAATGGACAGGTACAGTCAGCTATGCCAAAAACATATGAACACTCATGATGAAATGCAGTACATGTTATATTCCACCTCATTTAACCCTTAAAACTCCAAGGGATCACCTGTTGGTAAATGGTATTGTAGTATTTTCTGAGTCGTATTATGGCTTAAAAAGGATCCAATGTTTTTTGTAGGTTATATTTATGTCAACACGTTATCTAAGATCTGGACTTTAAGAATATCGAGAGTGACTCCGTTCAGTAAAACCGTTTTTTATTCACTTCATCGGGACATTTCAGAAGTTGGGACAGTTTCTGTCGCCTTTTTAAATTCTTTTTTGTCTCAGCATTTCAGTCATTTATGGAAAATTAGTTTGTGATGAGGTGTGAAAATCTGACCTGACTTCACAGCTGAGTGAAGCTGTCACATGATGTTTAATTTAATCATAGGATAGCAGATCCTGGAAAAGTGGTTTGAGCAAGCTACATTTCAAAAACACACAATTCAGAAGTCCAACCCCTTTCTTCAGATTTTTCCTCAAAGCCATGCCTCCAGAGCGCAGAATCTCCATATGTCCAGAAACACATGGAGGGACAAATGGCAGTTGAGTTTGATAGACATATCCAATCGTTTATAACGGGCTGGTGAAAATGATCGGATGGTGTTTTTTCAGTCCTGTCCGTTCCACAGGTGACTATAATATTTTGTTTTTGTGTTAGAGCATTTATTTAATTGGCTGCAATCGGGGTGTGGAGGGGATTTTAAGCAATATAGTAAAAAATGCTCCTGGAAAGCATCTCCTACCCTACCTTTAAGGTGTTGAACCCTCTCATCGGGAACAGTTTGAAGGCCCCACACGGGTGAAGCCTATCCCAAAATATGAGGAGGAAGAGTCACTCACACTTTCTCCGCAGTTTTGCACAAACTCCCAGTTACTTTGTCCTATCCTAATTGGACATTACCATCAATTTAAGCCATTTGATTAGTTGAAAGTTTATCATGAAGTGACTTCATCATAATTTCTGGGACCTCTAGCCAAATAGAGGTCTCTTAGCAACATAATGGTGATAGCAATCTTTTTGTATGATAAAAATGTGTTAAATAATGGTGTTATCATGGATTTACCATATAGAGTCTTAGAATAAATGCTACATATTGTGGCTGGATTGTAAACCACTTAGATGGGATATGTATATCTGGGAAACCTGTAGATCACGTAAAGGGTAAGCGATCAATCACAATTTACCCCACAAAGTTACACACCACCATTCCTGAGAAATTGTTGACAATAAGCGATAGCACTCGGGGGCGCCGGCGATCTGACGGAGTTTTAAGGGTTAATGTAAAATTATTTCCTATCCTCAACCTTTCTCCAGATATATATACCAGCTTCTGTCATTTGTGATGTCATCGTTATCTCCTCCTGTCAATGAGATAAAGCTTTCTTTAATTCTTTTATGTAGCTCATCACTGGAGTGCAGCAGGCAGCCGAGCGCCACAACCAGGCTTTTATGGCCCTCGAGGGTCGTCTGCTCAACAAGGAGCGGCGCAGACGCAAAGACAAGCCCGGCCATTGGTTTGGCACCAGCACCCCTATAATAGGGCGAGGAGTGATGCTGGCGCTGAAGGAGGGTCGAGTCGTGGCTGGTGTGTCGGCACTGGCCAGCGAGGACAGCCGCAAAGTTGCTCTCGTCCTCAACGCTGCTCAGTACCTCGAAGGCACTCATTACACACAGGATGGGAAGGACTGTCACTACTTTGTGAAAGTAGGCTCTGCTGACAGTGATCTGTTGGCCCTGGGGCTTACAAACGGCCGTAAGTCACTGGAGAGCGGTATCAATGTGACAGTGAGCGGCCGGTCGAGGAGAGGCGTGACCGTGGAGTTTGCAGTTCCATCTTTGGTACTGAGTGTTCGTTACGGGCTCGCTGTGGATGTAGTGGACGAGGAGAAGGTAAGACTGTTGGAGCTGGCCAGACAGAGAGCCCTGGCAGGGGCTTGGGCCAAAGAACAGCAGCGGGCGAGGGATGGGAAGGGAGGCAGTCGCCTCTGGACGGAGGGGGAGAGACAGCAGCTCCTAACAACAGGTAGAGTACAGGGCTACGACGGCTACTACGTACTGCCTGTAGAGCAGTATCCAGAACTGGCTGACAGCAGCAACAACATCCAGTTCCTCAGACAGAATGAGATGGGCAGGAGGTAACAGCCCACCTGAACGCACTTGAAGGGCAGACTCCTTCCTATCTCCCAAGTTAACTTGTCTAAATTCCGTCCCTTATTCCTACCAAGCCTCCCCAACCTTACTCCTTTCAAAACCTATGGAGAATTAACCAACAAACGGGGTCATTCACGGAACGCTGCAGGGACTTTTGAAAAGAATGACTTATCAAAAGAAAAAAAAAGAAAAAAAACAACATGTTGTTCATTTTACTGCCACAGGCAAAAAATTTCAAGTTAAGTCAAACTTTTTTTGGTTTCTCTTTCTTTTCGTTTCTTTTCTTTTTGAAAAAACTTTGAACAATTGAAAAAGCACTGAGAACTGTTGCTTAATGAATAAGAAGATTCCCCTTTTTAAAAAAGATAGTGATAATTTCGCCCATATTTTTTGGGTCACGTCGAGAACGGCCACGATAGCAACTGATCACGAGGGGCGGGGAGTTGCACTGTGGCGTCTCTGCGATCGAGGTTTGTTTGTCTCTTAATATATACACTGAAGGCAAAGGGACCAAAGTGGAGACCAAGCCACTCCAGAGTGCAGCCATTACCACCACACATCGAAGAGCGGACTTCATGAACAGCGACATACATGGCAACATTAAAGTGAGTCGTCTCCCTGTCTCAGGCCTCCCATTGTCCACCACGGACCAGTCGTCTGCTGCTGTGGCGGCGCACATCCAACCAAGCAACACACAGGATAACGGCATCCTTGAAAATCCAAGCTGTCGATGGACGAGAGAATAAACTTTTTCAAAAAAAAAAACAAAGTCAAAAAAAAAGTGATGGCTATATTTGTGGACAGTGGTATCACACAGCATTGTTTATTTTGCAATGGGGAGAAGAATCATATTACTACATATGTGTCAGACTACACTAAATTTCAGGATGTTGCGTATACTGTAGATGCCGTAGTTTTGTACGTTTCAGTCGCGGTAGATTTGTGAGACTTTCACCAAGGCACTTCTGTACAGAACGATCGAATTCACCACTCACAGAGTCCGGAAAAAACATACTAAGTTAGTATTTATTTGATTTTATTCTTTTTTATTTATTTATTCTTAGTACTATCTGACAATCATGAATGAGTCACCAGTTGTATTCGAAATGAACATCAATGGACGAGCTTATTTTCTTTTGTAAGATATGTAATAAATGTTCATTTTGTTTTTGTATTCATTTCCGTTTGCTGACAGGGCAAATAATAGTCACCCTCAAAAAGAGTAATTTATGTAATAAAGTGTTTTAAAAAACAGTTTATACTTTAAATAAAGTCTTTAAAACTGTGAAATCTGTTTTTTCGAAGTATATTTCGATGTACAGTGTATAGACTTACCTTTATGCAGCACAGTAGAATATTGTTCAAGAATATCAAGTTTTATATTTCTAAGAGGAAGTGGCTTGTAATGTGCTAAATCTTTAGCTGGTCTTACTACTCTAGAGTTTTGTGGCACTCTAATACTCCATTATCTACGATATCAGTCCCCAAGTCCTTTTGTTTTTGTTTTGTTTTTTGTTTGGAGGTAGATTTTATCTGCCCTAGACCCCAACAGCAGTAGCAGCAATGGATCCCTCTCACTGTGAGGAGGCTCATGCTGGATGTCATGATGTACCAAATCAGTATTATCGGAGGTTGATTCTTATACATTCACTGAAACGAGACTCTTCTGAGAACCGTATCAATAAAACATCATTGTTTACTTCAGCTGAGCGATGTGTAGTTTGCTTTCATCTCTTCTTTTTTATGTATGATTGAAGACCAGAGATTTCTTTTACAGAAAAATATCTCATGACACACTACATTCACATTCATTTCTTTTTAAGGTCAAATCTTTGGTGTGTTGTTGATATACTGGGAAGCTCCGTTTATTAGAATAACCAGGACTTTACACATTGTGTATCATTCTCACTTGTACATTTTCTTAAAAAATTATTATTCCACCCCGTTATTCAAAGGGGTGGGGTTGTTACTCCTCGTATTTTATCTTTCAAAAAAAATGTATTCAGTTCTGTCGCCGCAATTAGATGATAGGTTTTCATAAATTCTCCCTGTTTTAGACCCTCAACCTCCTACAGAGTTGGTTCAATCAAACTCATTACAAACACCACAGCCTACCATTTTTTTGTTCGTCAAGGAGCAAACGGAGCTTTCATGGACTTAAAACAAAACATTAGAAATGCATCAACAGATTAGCTTGTGTTTAATGAGCCCATTTGGCTCTATTTAGTCAAAATAGAAATTGGCAAAAGCTTAAATGTTGCAAGAATACTACAGATATGTTCGTCAGCTAAGCTAGCTTTGCCGTCCAGCTCATTAGCTTTAGTCGGACAGTATTCAGCGTGGAAATGAGCCATTGGTGAAGGAACCACAAACAGTTTAAAGGTACAGTAAGAATTACTAGCATCTGGTAGTAAATATGGGCATAGGAATTACTTCAAATGCTAAGCAGTTGTGAATGGACGGTGGCAGTCAGCGGCCAAAATTCTTCCGGACAAACGTTTTCATCCGCAAGTGGATCCAGATCGAGGTACTCAGGTACAATGATGACTGCACTACAGGTAATCACTTCAAAATTGTGTGCATGTGTCCTGTTTTCTTCTATGTACCTTAAGGTGTTACTTATCTCTAAAGGTGCTCTAGCATCCATCAAACAAAGCTGATTTTAAGGCTCAGGGTTCTCACTTCACTCAGAATTATTTGCAGTTACCACTATAGTAAAATAGTGATATTATAACGGCTATCTATAGACTATTTTGTTTTTGTTTTGTATGACTGCAGTCTTGTCTGTACAGATTGTTGATCTGGTACTGCAGTGCAATTTTACGTACAAGCGGACAATAAAGTATTATCTGATTTTATCTAAAAGTGGTGGTGCAAATATGGCAGCTGCTATATATGTGGACCCGTGGCAAGTAGACATAAACAGCCCATTCCAAGGGGACAAAAATGCAACAGCTATTTTATGAAAGTGATTAGATACCGATGGAAACACACATTTTTAATCATGATCTTGTTACACACGGCACCTTTAAAGACACATTACATATCTTTAGACTTTAAAACTCAACATTTCAAACTCTTTTGATGGTACGGTGACATTTATTATGTGCATTGTTGGAGCCGTCACTTCCCAGCAGCGTCCCAAGGATGAGAAACTGTACTTCACAACTTTGTCTTCCAGGAAGACATGTAACGTCTCAACATGAGATCACAAAAAAAACCCACAATGTTATACATCAGGAAATTGGAGTATAAATGAAATAAAGCACTGATGTGGAGACTATTTGAGAGACTTGATAGCTCCCACATTAGTACAGCTAAAGCTAGTACTGTTGCTTATCAATGGTAAATCATCCCCTGTAACTGTTTCTGCCAAGATACGGCACAAACAGCAAGTAGGCTCTCAAGCATGTGTCTCTTTGTCATTTCCTCTCCTGTTGTCCACCTCTGCTGTCTTTAATAGAGACAAAAAGCAGAAGTTGGTTTGAAAAGTTTAAAGTATATGAGAGTGAGGGCACAAGAAAGGAAAGAAAGCAATTAGTGATTTCTTTTCCAAAACTGCATGAAACCAGAGGTAATTTTTAGAATTACACTGTCAAGTCTCCAGCAGTGAGTTCAAGGGTAACCATGGCTGAAATGAGCTCCCTCTAATTACATTCCTCTTGGGAGACACATTTCCATGGTAATACCATAGCAGCCGAGAGACACGATCAGACATCAGCTCTGCTCTGAGATATTGTGAGAAGATTACATAAGAGCTGTCAACATTAGACTCTGAGCCCAAACAATACATTTTCCTATACCGCACATGTATAGTAATGGCTTACATTATCAGGTGGTCAATCCATCTAAATTAGCAAACGAGAGCATTTTATTGTCAATACATGAGAGTCGAGCAAGTCCAAATGAATTCATCTCCCTGCCTTTGTGATGGGTCTTTTTTGCACATTGGTGACCCATGGTGTGAGTACTGAAGTCTAATGAAAGGTTGAAGTTGAATAGCAGATGGTAAAGCTGGCTCTGAGCCATCAACAGAGATAGCCAAAGGCCTGAAATAGTCTGCGTTTATAAGGGACACGTCACTCTTACCAATGACTTTCATCATGATTTGCAGGTGATTTGCAATACGAGCTTGCTGCATGTAAGCGTACACTGATGCACCACAGAGCCTCCTCTGTGTTATCTAAACAACCACAGGGGGAACAGTGACAGTTTCACAACATCTTATCTGATAAGACCCAACCACTGTGTGAAAAAGCCTTATGATTAATCATTTATGTGGAAGCAAACACTCATTCAGCTTTTAACAGCCATTACCGGCAAGTGGCTTATGTTACCATTCAACATTGAGCAGGTAACGCAGCTATCAGTAACTGCGTTTCCATTACAATTCAGCTAGTGTTCTGATAAGGATATGAAGATTTGAATAATGTTTGGGAAATATTTTAATAATATTAGTCTTAATATTTCTCACAAGAAGTTCAACACATCCTCTTGTACTATTCTTTACTGAAGAGAGCAAACTTGAGCTGCCCCGAGTCTGGTTGCCTGGAGCAGTTGCACTATTGCTTGGCTATGGAGCTTTCTGCTGATAATTCTTCTTTGGATTCAAGAGTCACTTTGAATTAAGAAACATAGCCTGTCTCCTGAACCTCCTAGCATTTTATGCCTCTGCAGAATCAATTCAATTCATTTATTGTCATCGTCACAAATAACAACGAAATTACATTTAGAGCTTCTATCAGTCAATGCATACCTATGATGCAGGCGCTAGTGCATTTCAAGGTGCAGGTCTATAATACTTTAGCACTAGATGTAAACAAGAACACTGAGGTAGGGCACTTACAGAATGTAAACAATGACACAACAGAAAGACAGGGTTTTTATGAATAAGCTTGAGAAACCAAAGTCAGGCAGTAAAGGAAAACACTGCATATTATTTTCATGTTTGTAGAAGATGTCTTACATTTCAGTGGTCAAGCACAACCCTACAGAAGATAAGCAGCATTATCCTGCTGTTCACACACAGACTTTACGAATATCAAGCTTTTCAATGCGTGTGATGAGGTTGACGACAGAAACCATGTGAAATAGAAGGATAGAAAAGGATTTTTGTGACCATACAGGCTTATACTGATTGTAGTCTCGCGCTTCATTTTCCTATTTATTCACACACAAATTAGAGGTCATACTAACCCAGGTGTGAGGGGATAATGCAAGACTAAATGTGAAAAATTAAGGAACATACTTTGGAAATGAAGAATATAGGACATGAGGGAGAAAAAACATGGAAATCAGAGTGAAAAAGTCACATTAAAGCAGAAAATAAGCAGACCATGATACTAACATGATAGACAGAAAAACACATGGTAATGCCTTTATATCTAGCCCTGAAGGTCCCTTATTTGGGGCCTTCAGGGCCCTTATGTGTAAAATATACAGAATTTTAAAAACATTTTGTCAAATCTCTTAAGAGTTCCCTTTTAATATCACATCAAAAGTATTCAAATACACCTTGTGGTTGCAGAGATAGTCATTTTCCTAAAAGAATGCATTGTCGAGAAAAATAGGCTTAGGGTTCAAAGGGTTAAAGCATGCTGAATTTATTGGTTTCAAAGTGATGTTTTTTTTTTTTTTTTTACCTGATTGCATAATAACAGAAAACATGAAATTGAGCTTTAGACAACATAGAATTGAAATGTTAAAAACCCAGCACCAGGATTCACTTAGATGTAATACTTCAATGTTTGGTTGGCAGGCCTGAAATTCAGAAAAAGAAAAACAAGAGGTCATCAGATCACACATGGTTTGTCAGGCAGTTTGATTCTTCAAATACCAAGAGCAATTGTGAATGGACAGTGGCCATCAGTGGCCAAAATTCCTCCAGACATAAACATGTTTTTATCCGAGGGTGGATCCAGGGATCCAGCCTCAGTTGCAGCGAATCCCTGCACTACAGGTAACTACTCCAAAATTGTGTACAATTTCTTCTTCAATGAGCCTTTTAAGGCGTTACTTATTCCAAACATATATATTATGTCAAACAAAGCTGGTACTGCAGTTTTAAAGCTCACAAGACTCTCAGTTCACATACAGAGATATTTGTCCATTTAGAGACACCGTAGTAAAAACGATGGAACAAATATGGCAGCTGCCATGTATGTGGACCCACAGCAAGTAGATATTAATGGCTCATTGTAAAAGAATAAAACCATGACAGGTATTTTAGTAAAGTTATTAAATACCATTAGAAACACGGCTTTTAATTCTATATTAGATGCTTCTGTCATTGACCTTTGATTTTGTTTCACTGTGAGTGTTATTTAGTATAGTTCTTAAATATAAGACTGAATCAACTGTACATGGAAAACTTCAAGATGTCATGTTCTAGAAATGCTTCTTAAAGCTCTGCTCTGTGTCCTTCAGCCCAGTACACAGAGTGATAGATAAACGAGAACCAGACTTAACTAAGAGTCATCAGCTGATACATAGAGTGACATCACCAAGAAAGATGACATAAGCAAGAACTAGATGTAACAGAGAATGAATCAGTTTGTTATCGGTCAGGTCTGTTGCATTAGATACACGCCTCAATTCAACATTCACACACATTAAACAGAACATTCCAATCTGCATGAGCAATGATGGCTCACGTCAGTAATAACTGGCCAATTTATATAATTTAAATAAAGTATTTTTTTTTTCATTTCATTTCATTTCATTTCATTTCATTCATTTCATTTCATTCATTACACTCGGTTGCGTGTCAAGCCATCCCCATTGTACGAGGCTCGCCCGGCCTAAGAAGATAAAATGTGAACACACCCAAGGCTCGGGGGCTCAGGCCGGACATCCTGTCCCCCTGAGCCCAGCGCTGCTTTGCTTTACCTGTGACCTGAACCGGAATAAATAATTGATAAAGAAGAGATCCTCTCCTGTCTTTGTTCTCGGGCTTCCAATAAAAGAACCGACTCTAACATCACGCTAAGCCTTTAATGTGTTCTTACATTTTTAATTTGTATTTTAGTATTTGTGCTATTATACAGTGTGAATATCATTTATATATATATAAAAAGAGAGGAAAACTGGTGTCAAATTCCTTGTCTGTCTGCACAAATTTGGCACTGACAACCTAATTCAGATTAAAGCAACTGACAGATGATGAGGCCATTGTAACTATGCCTACATTTAAATCCCCTGTCATTTATTTGGGCCTTACCCATAAGTCAGGTTTAATAAATCCATGAACTAACTTACTGACAGGCAAAGAAGCCTATTGTAGCCTATTATCTCACTAAGATATAAGCTTCTTTGTGGTGAATACAGAATTAGATTAACGGCTAAAGCTTTAGAAGAGGTTTATAATAATGATAATATAAATAATGTCAGATCAATACAAATAATGATCTGACACCAATGGCGACGTCTGCTAACAGAATTAAAGTTCAGCTCATAGGTCACTGCATTTTTATCTTTAGATTTTGTTATCATTTTGAGGCGTTACAGAGCTTTACGTGATACCGAAGATCCATCAGGCTTGAAAATGTGTTCTTCCCTTGCTGAACAGGTGTAAGTGAGATCAAGCAACATTTTACAGCGAGGATGACATTAATATCACATAGATATATTCACACACATGGGCAGAGACTCCAAAGTCTTATTAGATTCCCATGAACTCAATCAACAGTGATAATAGTGACAAAGAAAATAAAAACGTGTTATTAGATTGAAACATAAATGATATGCAGGCATATAGTAGGCTACATATAAGTCAAATTATCAAGGAAAATTATTACCCCTCAATACATTTTGAGATAACCCTTAAGGAATTACCTAAAGAGGAACTACAAAAATAAACCAACTATCCTAATAAAAGCAGAAAGATTAGTTATATTCAGAATTCACATGCTGAGTTATCCACGAGACACGGCAGCTCTAATCTGTTTGTTGTATCAGTGTTCATTTTGAAAGCAATTTTCAATGTAGTTTTAATCAAAGTCATATGATGAAATTGTCATTTTGTTTTAGTCATAAGTTAGTGTTCAGTTTTAGTCAACTAAATCTACTGTTGTTGTTTTTTTCACTCCATCACTTGCATCATTTATTCCCCATAAAAGGTATAAAAACAGTCGTGTTTTTATGTGTGCTTATAACACCCATCAGACCTTTAATCCACCCTGCAAATAATCAATTGAACATTTACAAAGTGTTTTTTATGCTTTTATGTAAAATAGGACTTTATGATACAAAAAGCCGACCTATTTAACCACAGATTGTTTGACATTCATTCTGAAGTTCAAGGTACCAGCATTAGTCTGTCCGTCTCAGATCCTGTCCCTTCCCTGGATGTCACGAAGCAGGTCGTGTTTGAGTATCTGTTTACACTGTTACCATAGCAACTCAGCCTGAGGAATAAGCAGGTTGCAGAATTGATGAGGGCATTTTTCAATTACTGGTGTTTTTCAGTTGCAAGACGTGACTGGGCACAATCAGAATCATAATGTTTGCAATTACTTTAGGCTACTGCCTACTTCACCAGACAGGGATGGAGCCTGTTGGCTTCTGTAGCACAACACTAAGACCTATATAGCATTGTGAGGCATATATGGACCTTTTTTTTTTTTTTTTTTTTTTTTTAGCTTACAAAGGTTTTTTTTGGAACCTTTTTTTGACCTTTCCTTTCTGGGGTTTTTCACCTAAAGTTTGCCCTTCCACCCCCAACCTTTCCCCT
>JBBBVU010000007.1:28708553-28720430 GCA_037177055.1 Atherinosoma microstoma
GAGCTCTTAGATCCAAAGACTCAGGTCAGCTGGTCCAGACCAGAGTCCAGACTAAACATGGAGAAGCAGCTTTTAGCCATTATGCTGCAAACAAGTGGAACAAACTCCCAGTAGAGATTAAACTTTCACCAAATGTAGAAACTCTTAAATCCAGGTTAAAAACATTTCTGTTCTCATGCATCTATGCATGAAATCTGCACAGTAATTTTGAACTTGTCTTGACTTGAATTAATTAAATTTGTGATTTTAAAAAATAATAATTTTGTGATTTTTGCTATTTATTGCTGCCTTTTACTACTATTTTATGCTTTCTTTGCACTATCTGTAATGATTTTAATGTTTTATGTAAAGCACTGTAAAGCACAGGAAATGTGATATACAAATAAACTTGCCTTACAAAAAAATAAAAGTTGGTGGCATGACCTTAAGAAAAGTAAAGTTTGCCACTTGCCAAATAATGTAACGGTGCTGCCGTTTATTCCATGAGTCTTTTTCATATTTTAATGTGTCCTTTATTTAGATTTCTGACAAGCTTCTGAGTGAAGTGTTGAGCTTCAGAATATTGCAGTTTATTCACACCAACCAAAAGCTGTGGTCTTCCTGCATTACATGTGCTCAACTCCTTCCTGACTGATGTGATGTTTTGGAGGCAAGTGTGATGAAATTTACATAATTAACAACTGCAGTTTTTCTTTTGTAGATAATTGTGGCACAAATTTGAATTTTCTGCACCAAAACAATGTTTGCTGCCAGTGGGAAGGCTCCTGTTCCACCTGTGACCTTTTTATAACTCCAGCTATAGGGCTCTAGAATTAATATCATGGAGAGATTATGTATGAGAAATAATCCAAAAAATTCCAATATAATTTTATATGTCAGTTATAAGAAAGTTTTGTTATTTTTGATCCTACCAAATGACCATATGATTTTTTTTCTTTCATATTTTTAATTAGTGCAGACCTCCTGTTTTCCCAGGAGATCCTTGTCTGAATCATTGAGCCAAAGAGAACATTTACAGTTGTAGCGGTAAAAAAAAAGAGGCAAAAGTGATCGCCCCTCATTCAGAAGGCCACAACTCATTACATCTGTCCACAAACCTGTGAAATCATCTGTTCATTAAATCTTGATTCTTTTTTTTCCCTTTTATTCTAATCATGCCACGACTCTTTATGACTTCTCTCTCACACACTTCATGTTTTTAACCCACAAGCATCATTATAGCATGAATGGAGGCTTGTCACTGAGGCAAATTCCTGGATGTTAGTCCCAGGTGTTGGTCCCCATCTCCCACCGCAAGCTGTTTTCACCTCTTGAAAAAGAAAGAAGTCCTAACTCTCATTTGTTTTCTGTGCACAAATAGAAAAACTAACAAACAATATGTGGATGTTGTTGCATGTTTATGTAGCAGGCTGCAATCGAAGTCAATAACCAGTGTTAAAAATAGCTGAACAGCTACAGTACCGATCAATAATCTCTGCCCTTTCCTAATCTCCCACACGCATACATACGAAACACTGCCACCCACTCAATAATTGGAAAATGAGTCATTTATTATGGCAATACATTACTTTAATGCAAGTCTCTCATCCAAAGCAAAAAAGGCATCTAACAGATAACAAGGTTTCTTCCAGTTTGCAATCACAGTTTTTTTTCCCCCAGTTATGTAATAAAAATATTAAAATAATTTCAACCCAGTGTAAGAAAAAGAAATTGCAGCCATCAAATGTTACAGAAATCAAACTTAAAATCACTGTCTTTTTTTTAAATATCGCATTCCATTTATTTTTATATGAATCTATCCAGACAGACATTTGCAAAAAAAAAAAATAATAATAATAATAAAAGTGTTACATTTCAGGCATCAGATTCTCAAGATCACCCAGAGGCTTATAGCAGCCAGGGTCTTGGCGGACATCAGGACGAAGCCCTGAATAAGGATCAGTCCTTAGGTGTTGACAATATAGCTGGAGAGGGCTTAGAGAGGGGTTATGAAGGAGTGAACAGGCAGGCAGGAGTATTTTTCTTACAGAGGTAATTATTGTAAAGTGCTAAAGAACATCAAACTAGAAGAGCCTGAGATCCACATATACCGTATGTATGTACTGTATGTATATAGTGTATCTACCTTAGTGTGTGCGTCTGCAGCTGCTGTGTGTTGGTGCACAACTTCAGTTAAGAGCCTGAAAGTCAGGTTATGTTTAGAAGCAAGCTGCTACAGTGAAACTGGTGGACAAGAGTGTCAGCCAGTACTGTGGGCTTCACATGAATGTAGAATAAGTGGTTCTGGGACAAGGCTTCCATTAGGGATCAAGACTTTTAACAAGACAAGTGCAGGACTTACTGAGGAAATTGAGAGGGAGCTGTAAGGGTGTGGGGAGAGGGTTTAAGGCAGATGAGGGAGGGGCGGGGGTGCAGGGGATCAAGGCATAGAGATGGAGGCAAGAGAGTTGAAGGAGTAAACAGTTGGGGAATAGCGTTATGTCAACATGTCCCAGAGACAACAGCAACACAGAGCTGTCCAGCAGGCTGTCAGGCACGTTTCATCTGAATTATCCCTCCTCCGGTCTTCCACCACGTACACTACAGAAAGAGATGAGAGAAAGAGCAAAAGAATGGATACAGAAATTAACTTTGTTTGTTTGTTTGTACAAAAGCTACATAAAGAAAAAAACCAGGAGGTAATTCTTCGAATTATACTGTCAAGGCTCCAGCAGGGAGTTCATGGGTAATCATGGCTGATAGGATCTCCCTCTAATTACATTCCTCATGGGAAGTACATCTCCATGGTAATGCCATAGCAGCCAAGACCCATGATCAAACATCTGAGACATTACTGAGCAGATCGTGACAGCTTTTAACATCATTTGCACTGCATTCATGCCCAAACAACATATTTTACAACACGCCACATCGACAGCAGCGGCTTCCTTTATTCATATACATCTAAATTAGAAACATGAAAGTTGCGTGTTCCCCATACATGGCATGTAACAGCTGTTCAAGCCCAAGAACAAAAACTGGTCAAACAAGAGGCTTGAATGACTACATCTCCCCTTTCATGTGTGTGATTAATCATTTATGAGGAAGCAAACACTCATCCAGCTTTTAACCATCAATACTGTGCGATAGGTTGCTAGGTGACCTGCTGCTGGTCGAATGATGAAGAAAACGTCACGAGCCACTTATAAAATTATCGTTCTGGTAAGGATAGAAAGATTTGATTCATGTTGGTCTATTAAAATGTCTCATGACAAGAAAAAAAACACTTTGCTTTGATCAACCATAAGAAGCGCGTCTTAATAGGAGCACTTTAACCTCACTGCTTTCTATAATCAAAAAAAGTGTTAACCACGTTCTTTGCAAGCAAGAGCTCTTCTCTTTGCATATTCATTGTTGAATATTTTAAGATGCACTTTGCTTAACAGTTTGTCTTGCAGTTTATTGGATGCTCAGGTGGGAGCTGCTGCTTAACATACTTTCTTTCAAATCTGGCTCAACGTCACACTTTTTGGATTTCTTAACTGCCTTCTCTGGATATAAAAGTTTCAACAATTTTGGCAACCATGTTGCTAACAGAAAAGAGGAACTGAAAATGAAGTGATAAAGCTATCAATAATGACTACTTTAACAGCCGCATTCACCAATTTACTAATTTTAAAAGCAAAATACAAAAGATTTTAGCTCCATCTATGAGGATTGGGGGGGGGGTTGGAGATCTAAGCAGCTGATGAAAAAAGTGAAAGATCCAATTTTATCAATAAATATATCCTGATTGAAAGTTTATTGATAAATTACAGGAACCTAAGTGGGTCAAACAACCAGTGGAGATTAATGCAATCATGACACGCTTGATTTAAAATTGTGTGAGAAAAGGGAAAAAGGTGCAATTAGAGCAGCCTTTTTACATTTAATGTAACACCTGTTATAAATTTAGTTGTTTTCTGGGAGGGTTTTGTTTTGTTTTGTCTTTGCCCATTCCTCCCACAGACTACCCTGGGGATACCTTGGTAGCAAAAATTTACAACTGCTATTAAATTATCGTACATCTCTTTTTCCCCATAAATCACTTAAACTACTTCAGAGTTGCTCAAAACTACCAAACATTCAATAATTTTTTTACTTTTAAAATTTTAGTTTCTTTTCATTATTTCATTATTCTTTAAAAGAAAAACAAACAAAAAACAACAACAAAAGAAAATCCATTAATTCTGTAATTTCAGGTTTTTAGTTAGTGAACTTTGTCATTTTTAACACCAAATTCAACTGTTTTTATATTGAAGGCAGATGCAGGAAATTCTTGTATTTTTGCTTGCATTTGTATAAATCTGATAGTTTCAGGTGTGAGAAAAGGGCATCTTTTGAGGGATGTGTTTCAGACGTCTTTGAAGAGGTGCTTGAGTAAAAACGTGGCCTCCTGCCTTTGCTGTACTCAAATACTAAAAAACAACTTTTAGTGTTTATGCACATGGCTGCTTTCACTGCCAAATAAACATGCAGCTTGCCACTAATGTCACCAGCTTTAGGAGCGGCGTTCGTGCCGGTTCTGCACATGTCAGAAAGACGATAAAAATAAAGAGGCATTCTAACATCTTCAAGTGTTACCGGCATTGGTAGAGTGCACCATATCAAATGATGCTGTACCTGCTAGTCCACAAGCTGTTACAAAGCTCCAAAAATAAATAAATAAAAACAATACATCAAAGAAGAAAAAACTGCTGAGAAAAATGTATAAAAATGCCAGAGGAGGACAGAAGGGTTACATGCAGGTAAATCCACTTTGCCAGTGACAAGTTTGCTTTCCTGCCTGTCATGAATATTGCTGTGAGACAGTAAAGAGGAGAAGATATCTCCGGGACAACTGACAATCAACTTTTTGCCATTCTTGGTTTTTTCTTCTAAATTTATCTCCTCTTTTATGCACATTTTGGACTTGAAAAAAGCAAACCGTCAACAAGTTACCATTGTAAATGGCACGCCTTCATTATCTGAAAGCGCTGTGCTGAAGAAGGGTGCTAAATTTAGCATTTCCCCCTGGGTGTTAGGTTTCACACCACTGCAGATCAAAGCTAGCACCTATGAACCCACGACTTCAGCAAAGTCCTTTGACTCTTATTATCCTTTAACATTTTGGACTAAAGTCAGAGGTATGTCTACGTTGTTGTTCTTCATTGTAAAATCAGACAAATCAAGTCAAATTTTTTATAAGAAAGAAAAAAAGTTAATCATCAAACTTGCCTGACTCCAATTCTTAATCGTTTCACATATTGGTAAAATACAAAAAAAAATGTTATTTTGAGTTATTATTGCCTTTTAAAATGTGCCCACTGTAACATTTTGAAATATGAATAATTAAGCTCACTGGTGGTGGTAGCTTAGCTAACACATTTGGTCATGTGATCACTACCTTGCAGTTTACTGCAGTCCAATGACTCTCCCCTAATGGAGTCATATTCCTGCTCGTCAGAGCAAAGAACTTTTCTTATCACCAGTGCTTTGAGATGCCTGTTATACACAATTATGTAAACCGCCCTTATTCATTACACAATCTGCTGTGTCACTACTCACCTGTGTTTTTGGGAGCCTCTCCATACATTGGCCCAGGAGGGGGTCCACCCTGCCAGCCAAACTGTGGTTGTCCAGGGTATCCTTGATAAGGAGGTTGTCCTGGGCCTGGATAAGGACCTCCAGGACCCATTGATCCATCAGGATAGTTGGGATAAGCCGGATTAGGCTGCTGGGGAGGAAAACCTTGGGGTGGGTACCCTTGAGGAGGAGGGCCCTGGGCTGGGTAGCCTGGAGCAGTTGGGCCACTGCCTGGGTATGGAGGGGGTTGCTCAAAATTCATCTCTGGGTTGAAAGGGTTACTTTAAAAGCAAGAAAAAGAAAAATGCCAACGTTAGGTGCCAACTAAATCCACACGGATTTATAACTATATTTACTCATACTAGTACTAATGTTTAACAGGGCGGGGGGAAGGCAACAATATTCTGTAATAAGAAGTCAAATAAAACATAATCATTCATCAGTACAATAGAATAGTCTGATATACAACAGTTTAAAAAGGAGACCTGGACATGAATTTTACAGAGAGCAGCATGACTAAACCAACAGGAGTAACATAAACCTTCTTCCCTCATAAGAAGGTTAGGTAACCTCTGGAGCCACATTAGGTAATGAATTCTCCAGAGTCCAGATAAGACATCCTCTCATTTTCAGACATAAAAATGATTCAACTGGACAGAAAAGTAGGACAGAAAAGTGCACAGTTTATCTCCAACTACCTTCACCCCTGTACCTGTGTCCTACCATTTTATGCCTCTGTAGAATCCCCTGAGAAACCACAGTCACCCAGCGAAGAAAAACACTTTAGATTATTTTTCAGGTTTGTAGAACATCTCTCACGATTCAGTGGTCAATACCAACCTTACAAGAGATAACCAGCATTATCTCCCTGTTCACACAGACATTACAAAGAGCCAGCTTCTCAGATTAAATGAAGCATGTGAGAAGAGAAGAAAGGGATTATTGTGACCATACAGGCCTGTACTAGTTGTACTACATCACCTAATTTTCTTATTCATTCTCAAACAGAAATGTGAAAGGTCAGAATAGATCATATTTTCATGTTGTAAGTTTAAGCCGTACTGAAAGTACAACTAATTTTCTGTGATCATCTTGCTATCTAAAAAGGTCATCTATTCCCCTCTAGACCTTGTGAAAGGGAAGTACATTCCCCACCAACCGCTAAAGGCATGTGATGAGGTAGATCTGGGCCCATCACAAACCAGCATGCTGGCCTTCATTTAAATTGCTCATGTAGAACGGCAACAACAATGGAAAATGAGCTGGACGCGAACTGCATCTCTGCCCCCCCTTCCCAGGATTTCTTTGTTGTGTCATATGTACACTGTAAACACTCTTTTCTGCTCATCCTTTCAGACCACAACCAATCCTCAAAAAAATAAATAAAAAAAAATTACTACAAATGCTAGCTAAAATGTATCAAAAGTCAGACACAAAAGCTCAAGTTAAAGCCTTTATCTGTACTCGTTATCAGTTTTGGAAAACTACGATAGATTTTTCCGGGATCAAAGTATAATTACTGACTTTATCTCCTTGATTATATAATATCAATATTAATCTTACACCTGAGAATAAGATAATTAGTGTGTTCCATAACTGTCAATAAATTAAGTAAGTGGGGAATTAGAACAAAAAGGAAATGAAAACAGCACCGCTATTATGGTATCATTAAGCTTCTATGTTTAGTGTTTTCCAAGAAATGACAGGATATTTTACTACCATAAAATCCACTGACAGATGATGAGGCCTTTGTTTGCCTGTATGTTGTTTTTGCCAGACTACCAAGTTAGCTTAAACAATAACAGGACCCAGGAACTGACCTATATCTCACATCAATCTTCTACAATGTACCCATGCTCTTCCTGCTTTCACGTATCATAAAATCTATTTTAAAAAAAAACAAAAACAAAAGGTCAGTTATAAAGATCTTTTATATAAGATCTATTCTCCTCATTGAAAGACAGACTTCTGTTTTGAATACAATATTAGATTAGCAGTTCAAGGTTGACAAGGGATTTCTTTTAGGGAAAACTTCACAAATAATTAATTAGCCATCTAACGCTTATAGATTGCCAATAGAGTCAAAGTTCATCTTGTATCTTGTCACATTTTTTTGATCTTACCCCCAAAAGTATTAAGATTTTAATATTAGATTGATGCCTGACAAGGGATTTGCGCGTTTACAGGCTTACTCTATGTGTGTTTCTTCACTGTGTGGCTGGCTGTAAGTCCATTTGCATGTGTGTCATTTGCGTTTTGCCTGCTAAACAGCAGAAACAAGCCAGTGAGCTTGATGTTTTCACAACACTATCACAGTGACGATATCACACAGACACATATAAAGAGTTCAGCTCAGAGATCTGATTCTATCAAATCCCTGTGAACCTAATCTCATTGTTTATACTGACAAATAAATTAACTAGCACAGTGAGCTCCTGCCCTTAAGATAACAGTATAAACTGTATCTGATGAGGGTGTACACCACATCAATATATTAACTCTATAGACAAAAAGAGTTCAAATCTATATCTAATTAGGGAATCCTATCAAATAGTGTTTACATGAGCTGTTGAAAATTAAACTCAGATAACCAGATTATAAAGGATTACAAGAAACTAGGAGTAAACGCAAATTATTTAAAATGTTGTCATGTAGTACATTTAAATATTAAATGAAACATAAAATAACAATTTAAAAATAACTTGTACCAATCCATACATTTTAGTCCTTAGAAAAACAAGGGTTCACTATCATCTATCCATGAGACAAAGCAGCTCTGTAGCCTGGCAACCGGTTTTCTTTTAACCAACTCTAGAGACATAAAGGCAGAGGCTGGTTGTGTATAAAAAAAAAAAAAGGCACCCTTTGGACCCAATTAGAAAAAAAAATCTGAATTTCACACAAATATCCGCTCAGTTGAAACAAAACCAATACACGTGATCCGGTTGGTGATAATATCCTCTTGTTAGTTTCGGTTAATTAAGCTAACACCAGTTTGATACTGACTTAATATTGCCAAACGAGCTTTTAATAGAATTATTATTAGGTATTTTGTTTATTTGTGGCCCACTTCTGTACGTACTGGTAAAAGTAACGGGCAAGAAATGAGGTTAGGCTATCAAAAAGATGTGGAAGAAACGTATGACTCGGAATATAAGGCAAACAGAAGTGGCACCTGCAGGCCATAACCAAGCCCATCGGTGTTTAGTTTCCTAACCCCGTCAGTTCATAGTGACTAGGCTAATATACACATGAATTTAGAATATAACACTCGTATTAAAACACTTACCTTAAACAGTGTCCAAACTCGTTTAAACCGGAGCAAAGTCAGCGTAGCAAGAAGCTCCGTTTGTCTTCTGTGCTTCTTTTTTTTTCCACAATGCTTTACCGCAATGAGAGACCCTCTCAGAAGTCCAGTGCGTATCGCGTTATCTGGACGTGACGTCATTTGAAGGGTAGAGCACGGGGTGTGGCCTGTGGGCAATAAAGAACGCGATTGGCTGTCGAGACGTCCATTAGTCGCAGCGTCCAATCACAAGTTAGAGCGATGACCAAAGGGACCTGAGGGGGGAAAAAAAACAACGACCCATGATCATTTGACTTGGTGAGAGATTAAACAGGCCAACATCACCAAGTCAGTGACGAAATAAGCACGAGGAGAGAAAATGACTTAGATGAGTGAGTTATAAATGTTAATCATTAATTAAGGACTGATTGTTCTAGTCCTTTTAAGCTGGATGTTGATGTAAATGGAAATTTGGCTGATTTTTCTGATACAAAATAAAGTCTACTTTTTGTTTATTATTTGTTGGAGTTTTTTCATCCGTTGCATTGTTAGACCACATAGCAGTAGACTTCAAAGTCTGTAAGACGCATTGTTGTTGTTTTCCCAGCAGATGTCAGACTAACCCAAGTCGAGTCTTTGAATTGATTGAATTGCTTCTTCCTGAACAGGCAAAGAAATTGGGCTTTTATTTGTATATATTTTTGTGTTAAAGTTCATATATAAAGTCGAATTTTATGATACAACAAACAAACCCACTTAGTTACTACTAATTAACTTTTGAACAACAGTACTGAGGTTAACAGTAAGTGAAGCTGAATTTTAACAGCTTTGTTAACCCTTTCATGCATGGGTTGGTTGGCTGATGGATTGGTATGATGAAGGAAAAATTGCTCATGATTTTTTTTTCAGCAGTCTTGATTACTGTAATGGAGTTTTTACAGGCCTCTCTAAAAAAAAAAAGTCAATCCAAAAACTAATCCAGAATGCTGCTGCTCGTGTTCTTACAAAGACCAAAAAAAATAAAAAAGGGGAATGTTTCACAATGGTTCTCAAATCTTTACCCTGGCATCTTGTGCTCCGAAGGATTTATTTAAAAAATTTGCTGCTGGTATAAAAAGGCTCTGAATGGTCCTGGTCCAAAATACATATCTGATCGGCTGACGCCATATGAGCCACAGAAACTTCTAGAATCATCTAGATCCAGTTTGCATCCTGAGAGTTAAAACTAAACAAGGAGAATCAGATTTTTAAGATATTAGATGATGCTCTTTATAACTGGAACAAACTACCAGAAAACCAAAAGTCTGCTCCAAACCTTAGTTCTGTTAAAATGATTCTTAGATAGATAGATTTCCTTTTTCTTTTTAAATATATTTTCTTGAATATGTACAGTGTTATATTGATAGTGTGACAGTCTGAATATTGTCAGTGATGATGACGTTGATGAATTTCCCGTTGACGTCTCTTGGTATCATATTTGTAACACTGTATGTATTATATAGTCTGTTTCTCTCTGTTTTACCCTGTTCTGTTTCTATTGATTTTTTAAGTCTTTTCCTTTTGTTTTCATTGTTTTATTTATTGTTTCTTTTGCATCTTGCTGAAATGCTTTTATTGTCTTATTTAAAGCACTTTGAGATGCCTAGTACATAAAATAAGCTCTGCAAAGAAACCAATCTTGCCTTGCCTAAAGCTAGTAATTCCCTTTCTGCATAATCATAATACATTTTATTTACAGAGGAGCGGCACACTTCTTAACCTTTCCTCTTGAATTTATGTTATGACACTTAAGAGTTGGAGCTCACAGGTCACTCTGTAGACTTTATACTATAATTTAGCAACAGTGTTAAAACAGTGTTTAGTTGGGACTAGTCAACTCAAAGGGTGAAGCATATATGCACATATAAGACTCATGTTAAGCATACACTTAAATGTGTTCACATGCATGGAGCCTAAATACCAGTATTGAAGGAAATCCACCAGTAATGCAGTGTAAATGTTTTGTAGCAAAAATAAAAAGTATTATGAACAAAACTACAAGTATCGACATTGCAAGTACTCCGCTGTGCAGCAGAATGTGGAAACTGACTGTTGTGTGTTTATACATTAACAGATGAGACTTTATTATTCATTAACACACAAACAGAGCATTTTTGTGCCGATAGAAAAATGACTTACCCAGGTTGCATACCTATATATATGAAGATGAGTAAGATAATGAACAGATATGTGTATTCTAGAGAATAACTGTTACTATCCATTACTGTATAAGTACCACGGGGAAACATCATAGTACAGTATGAATATTATAACATACCAGCAGGCTATCAGCATGCCAGATGCCATTAAAAACCAAACATAAAAGATAAAAGGAACTCATCTGACCTTTGACATATTCCCACCAAGCTATGTTTATAAGTGCGAGGTTATGCGTAGAAAAGATGTTGGTGAAAGGCACTAGGGATGCATTAAGCAATAACCTGTTTCTAAAAAACAGCCCTTACAGTATCCTTTGAGGCAGTGATTGTGCAACGAAGAAGGAACGAATCAACAGCTTGAGCCAGCACAACGTAGCTTGAACAAGGGATTTCTTAAAACATTATAAATATTCTTGGTTATTTTCTTTTAAGTATCAATTTCAAAGGAGGACACACTGATCATGGAGTATTCGTGTTTTCAAAAACTATAAAAAGCAAATGTAATCCAAGATGTTGCTGACAGCTTGAGTGTCTCAGATCTGTATTTCACACCCGAGAAGAGATCGAGGAATCGCATTATCCAAGGAGCTGATTCAGAAGTCTCTCTATTAAACAGTTTACTAACTTCTCTGTATGTCTATAAATGTAATGTGAAAGGTGTGTGTGTGTTCGTCTGTGAATCAAACCTGTGACTCACTTCGCCCCCCCCCCCCCCCGGAAAAGAACTAAATTTTATGAATAAATATTTTATTCAAGACCAACATAACATAGCTTTCTAATGGCAAAGTTTGCAGCCATGCTGGAGGCTTC
>JBBBVU010000007.1:28774268-28798017 GCA_037177055.1 Atherinosoma microstoma
TATCGTCCCAAACCCTGAGGTTTATGTTTCATAATTTGCTCTAATTGTTGAATGAGTGCATGTTCTTATAGAGCCACTTCAAGCCCAAGCACACAGGTGTTTTAATTTCCTTTGTTTGTTTTGTTGCAACCTATGCTTTTAGTACTGGCTGTACTCACCATTACACAAAGGTTCTTAGGGTTACTTTAAGCCACAAAGGTGGGTTTGCTCACTACAATATGTGTCAGAGACACTTGGTGGGGACAGATGATGTCTTCTATGATAACCTGAGGTTTACAGAAAACCTAGTGCTCTTCATTGTGTGGACTTGCATATTTTACAAAACAAACCCTTAATCTAACAGGTGGGTGGTGTGACCTCAAAACATGTATGTGATGTTCTCTATTTAAGATACAGTCCCTGTGCTCAGCTGCAATATGCTTTTGTTTATTTTGTTATTCAAGCTGGTCTTGGCTGGTAGGTTGGAGTTGGTTCACACTTATTTTTGATAGTACTCTGTTTACTTGAAATCTCTGCAGCAGATTTTTACAGCAGGCAGCTTGAAGTAGACTTATGCATGTTTTTAATAAATGGAGTGTGCTTACAATTGTTTACTTTCCTGCCTCCATTAAAGGTCTAATTACGCAGAGTGAAAGGAGAAACCAAATTTAACATATTTCCCCAAATACAAATGTAGTGCTTTGTCATGTAAAAAAAACAAAAAAAACAAGACAAAACTGTGTGTGTGTTCAGTTTGGTAAACTCGTGTACATTGGCCTATAAGTTTTCTTTTTCTTAAACAGCCATGAAGCTGATGACAGCCCTGGTGAATGTAGCTCTAAACTTGAGCATTAACATGGATAACACCCAGCGCCAGTATGAAGCTGAGAGGAATAAGATGGTTGCCAAGAGGGCAAATGACAGGCTGGAGCTGCTCCTGCAGAAACGTAAAGAGGTAAGTGCGGCTGCAGTTTGTTGCCTTTCTTATAAAACTCAGTTTGCCCATGTTCATGACTAGCATATGAACTGTTCATCGCCATGTAGTGGGGTTCTTCAAATTCAGAATGAAATCTGAAGTTATTTGAAGTACTGGTTTGTTAGTTCATGGTCTGAGCATGGTATTATGCACTCCCATTGTGTTTCATCAGTCTTTGGATTGAATCCCTGGAATAATTTTTATCTTCGTTTTGGGTTAAGATGTTGTAGATGGTAGATTAAAGAAAGTTAATCTTTCTGTCTGATACTCTGAAATGATTCATAGGTTGCTATTAACAGATAAAAGCATTTATGAATGCAGTCCTTTTATTCCTCTTCTAAATGCAGCATGTTGCTACAACATTGGACTTTTCCTTTTTCCTCTTTATCCAAAGAATATAAAGAACAGCTTCCATTTTTCCACACTTCTTTTTTTTTTACAAGCAATTGGGTTGAGTCAAAACTCGTTAGCTCAGCTGTGAGTTTTGTTTCAAATTACACCTTAAGGTCATTCGTTGATGGTTTGGGATTGGGTTTAAGGCCTGAAGTCGGTGCCCTGTTATTTTTTTATTGAATTGACAAATTATTTTTAAAGCAAGAATCGATTCAGGATCAAATAATGACACCAGAAGTCTTTAAGAGCCCTCTCTTGGTATACAGTAAACCAGCTTCAAAGCCCACTACAGTAGTTCAGCATGTTGAAGTGGTTGGAGAGTTGGGCTGCTATGACAGACTTTCATCTGCAGCCAGTTTTGCAAGCATTATTGAAAACTTCATGACTATGTCGTGACTTGTTTTCATAAGAAAAATTTTTGTGACTATTGTAGAGCACTTGCTCTACAATAGTCACAAAAATGTGTGAGCTGGAATGGATCTGGTTTGTCAAGGGAATTCCAGTTTCCCCCAACCATCAGAGTCTAATGTGACAATGTGATAGCCCTAAGATCTGTAATTGAGATTATTAGTGTTTTATATTTCTCCAGTTCTCCAACTGTATCCTATGACAGGCCATTTTATCAAGGCAAATCATAGAAGCACCTCAGCACTGGCACCATGCAATCTTGTTGCTTTTCTCAGGAAAAGCAACTGTTACACCTCTGAAGGTGTTTTGCCAGCAGTGCCAAATCTTATTCACCTTGCATCGTCAGCTGGTTATTTAACAGCAAGTTCAATGGGGCATCCATCTGTTTGGTCAGTGTGCAGCCACACCTCAGCACGTTGGCATGGATGACTGCTGCACATGTCTTGTCTCATTAGTAGTCTCTCTCGGTCTCCTCCAACTGTCTGCTCTGTTATGCTTTGTGTTTTACTAACTAGACGTGTACATGTGCTTTATTTCAGCTCCAAGAAAATCAGGATGAGATTGAAAACATGATGAATGCAATATTCAAAGGAGTGTTTGTTCACCGATATCGGTATGACCTTCCATAACAATTCTTTTATGCAGCAAGCTCAGTCTTGATCATTGATGGATGTCATTTTTACTGTCTCGCTAAACAAGTAATGACAATGTTTTGACAGCGATTCGATAGCAGAAATCAGGGCAATCTGTATAGAGGAGATCGGAGTGTGGATGAAACTCTACAGTGATGCCTTCCTCAACGACAGCTATCTGAAATATGTGGGTTGGACAATGCATGACAAGGTACGGTATACAAAGATTTCTTAAGTGCTTTTGGTTCATTAAAAGCCCATTTTAGTGTATGTAAAACTAATCCTGACATACCCCTCTTTCTTGTTATTGTTAGTTAACTTCAGCTTCTGTCAGTTCTATTGTTACACAATTCTCTATGTAATTGTGCATAACTTCAGTCAGACCAAATGTCTTATCCAACCAAATAAGCATCTTTGTGGGTGTGTACGGCTGCTTCATACACCATCAGTGACTTGATTGCAATCACATCGCAGCCACCAGAATTAAGAGCTCAAAGCAGCTGTTATTTAAGCATTGATTAACCGGTACGATAGGCAAACAGAGGCTTAAAAATAAAAAGCCGACGCTTGATGTTTTTCTTATGATTAAATTTTATTTATACATTGCTAACATGAAGGGAACTATTCAATATTAAACAGATGTAAAGATTTTTATCTTGATATTTGATTGGATGAAAATTATATTGGTCAAGACTATTTCTGTAACTTGCATAGATTTAGCGGTACTGGATTAAAAACCAGTAATGGACAAATTGCTGTTTTGTAATTTCATTCCAGCAAGGCGAGGTACGTCTGAAGTGTCTGACAGCTCTGCAGGGCCTGTACTACAACAGGGAGCTCAATGCAAGACTGGAACTCTTCACCAGTCGCTTTAAGGTCAGCACCACCTGCTGGAGAGCGTAAACACAGCAGCCACGATTGTTCTTTCTCTTCAGAGTCTCTTGATTTAACATAATATGGAAATAGTTTTTATTTCAATTACAATTCCTTCAATTATTAACCAAATGATTTGTTAAGTTTGCCATTTCTGTCTTTTCTCAGGACCGTATTGTTTCCATGACTCTTGACAAAGAGTATGATGTTGCAGTACAAGCTATTAAACTGCTCACTTTAGTCTTGAAGTAAGTGGTTGCTGTCAGTGACATCTGACCACATAGTCTTTTATATATCTGGCACTAACCCTTTTACAGTTTTTATGAATTGAATAAAAAGCATTGCTGGCACTACTTTAGCATCTATGTTTGTCTCTGCAGTAGCACGGATGAGGTTTTAACCCCTGAGGACTGCGAGAGTGTCTATCACCTGGTCTACTCGGCGCACAGACCTGTCGCAATTGCAGCTGGCGAGTTTCTCTATAAGAAGTATGTCGGACATTAATCCAACTTTTTCTTTTAGTTGGTACAGTTTAAAGTGGAGTTATTAAAGCTGTCCCAAGTTTGTTTGACAGGCCACTCGCTGATTCAGAAAATGCTGTTAATATGAATTAGCTGGGTTTGTGCCTTTTTTATGTGATATACAGCTAACAATGAATATTTTTTAAAGATTATTCAGCCAGCGAGAACCAGAGGAGGAAGGTGCCCCCAAAAGAAGAGGCAGACAAAGCGCCAATGCCAACCTTATTAAGACCACTGTCTTTTTCTTCCTCGAGAGTGAGGTACTTTGTCATCTTCTACTTTTTATTCTTTTTTTCCAGTGTCTCTTTATCCATACTACTTTTATAGAAGAGAAGTCATTGATTTTTGTATTTCTTTTGTCTGAACTTCTTTCTCGTCAGCTCCATGAGCATGCAGCTTACCTTGTGGATTCCCTTTGGGAATGTGGACCAGAGCTACTGAAAGACTGGGAGTGTATGATCAGCTTACTGCTAGATGACCCGTTGCCAGGAGAAGAACGTATGGCACCGCTTACCCTGCACTTGAACGCACTTCTCTGACTAAATACAAATTATGCTGATCCTTTCTGTGTGTGTGTGTGTGTGTGTGTGTGTTTGTGCTTTTAGCTCTTACAGACAGGCAAGAGACAGCTTTGATTGAAATCATGCTGTGCACTGTACGCCAGGCTGCTGAATGCCACCCACCTGTTGGAAGAGGAACAGGAAAAAGGGTGAGTAAGAAAGTAAAATTAGGTTAGAAATGATTCTCATTGTTTTCCCCTAAAACCGCCTGACTTTCCAGGGGTTACTATTGTTCTTTGGGTGAACTTTGATCAATATAAATTGAACTCTTGGACAAAACCACATTTGCACCTCACAAAAAAAAGTATTGAAATGACTCATTACACAATTATAAAGGCTTCAAATTGATCAGATTTCAACCTTTGCTTTATTTTTTACTTTTCTGATCGCTTTGATAAGAAAATGGAAAATAAATAATTGTTTATTCTGCACAGTTTTATTGTACTTAAGAGACATTTAGAGTTTGTGATGCATAATAATGGCTTTAGTATTACAATATTTTGCACTTATTTTGACAAAACTTAAAAATCAGTACAACCAGAGGCTACATTTTCATCCCTTTTTTGGCCATTTTATAAGTAGAAGTTGAAGCTTAGCTTCCATTTAGTCAAATCTGGCTTATTTTTCTTGGCATAATGCAAACTTCTTTTCTTACTGGGTGTAACCAAAGCCTTTTTTTCACCCTTTAAATATTAAACAACTCGTCATCTCCATTGCAGAAGACCTTCTTATGAAGAAAATGGTCTTTTTAATCTTGACAACAAGCTACAAATCTCCCCTAAATTTGAGTTTGGATTGAGTTTAGTGTATTCAATTGTTGAACTTTTTAAAAATGTGTACATTTGAAGAGTAGCCACAGTGCATTGATAAATGCAGGCTAGTTGGGACACTTCTCTAACTTTTTGCCTCTTCATCAGGTCATGACGGCTAAAGAGAGGAAAACTCAGCTGGATGACAAAACTAGGATGACGGAGCTGTATGCTGTGGCTTTGCCCCCTCTGCTGGCCAAGGTTTGCTGCACCCACATATTGGTTTTTTTCTTTTTTTTAATCAAGTATGCTCCTCAGAAGCTTTTGGCATCATGAAATATTATCTTATCTTTTTTTACAGTATGCTGTTGATTCAGAGAAAGTGACCAACTTGTTACAGCTGCCTCAGTTCTTTGACCTGGAAATTTATACCACGGGACGTCTAGAGAAGGTGAGACAAAATTTGCATGCCATACAACACCAATCGGGTCAGGACAAAACTGAACTGCTGTCTGCTCGTGATTGATTATGATATCATTTTTGTCTTCTTAATTGATTATTAACACAGATGATATCGATCTGTTTGTCTCTGTACTCCAGCACCTGGATGCCCTGCTGCGTCAGATCAGAGAAATAGTGGAGAAGCACACAGACACTGAAGTTTTAGAGTCCTGCTCTAAGACTTACCATGCCCTCTGCAATGAGGAATTCACAATCTTTAACAGGGTAGATATAGCCCGCTCTCAGCTCCTGGATGAGCTTGTGGACAAATTCACAAGGCTACTGGAGGATTTTCTACAAGAGGTAAGAGAGGCATTTTGCATGTCACCACTTAATAGTCATGCTGATTTTTTTTGCACTACTTTTGACTAAAGTGTGCTTAAAACACGTCAGCAGAGCTCATCAATACCCTTATCTTTATAAAGATTTAACACAAGTGCCTGTTTAAGTTTTTATGTGTATTTTTAAATGATAACACATTTCTCTTTATCCTCATTGTAGCAGTTACAAAACTGATGATATTCAGAGTTTTTTTTTTTAACTGTATCCACAAAAGTAAATAAGTCTACCCCCATTCTGTTTTGTTTATCTTTATTATGCTATAAATTGGAATGTGGTATTAGATACAGACTGATCACAAGAGGTGACGGAACCTTAATAAATAGTCCGAGAACAAATGTGTCACATCTCGATGGAAAATCTCTGCATTTAGATCTGTAAGACCATTTTGAATGATTCAGTGTTTTCAGATGAGACGACGTCCTGATTGATAAAAATGCTGTTGCACAATTTCTCCCCAGGGTGAAGACGCTGATGAGGATGATGCTTATCAGGTTTT
This sequence comes from Atherinosoma microstoma, assembly GCA_037177055.1. Classification (NCBI taxonomy): domain Eukaryota; kingdom Metazoa; phylum Chordata; class Actinopteri; order Atheriniformes; family Atherinidae; genus Atherinosoma; species Atherinosoma microstoma. The sequence continues at coordinate 28,780,699 of JBBBVU010000007.1, forward strand.
GTCGACTTTAAAGAGGATCACAGCGTTTCATAAGTATGAGCTGATTCCTTCAGAAGTTCATGCTGTCTCAAACATTTCATGTCCCCTTTTTAAGTTTCTTTACCTTTTGATGTTTAGAGGAATTATTTATCATGACTGTGTGTGTGTGTGTCTGAAGCTGACTGTTTTATAAACTGTTGCAGTGCACATGACCTGTCGGGGTGGGACCTCTTTACCAGCAACTTTAAGCTGCTCAACACAGGCATTGAAAACGGCGATATGCCAGAGCAGGTGATTAGTTATACCCGTGCATTTAAATCTTGGAATAATTTGTGAATAGACATGCATTTTTTTTTTTTAATTCCCTCCTCCCTGTCCCCTTTTTCTGAGCAGATAGTCATCCATTCACTGCAGTGCACGCACTACGTGATCCTGTGGCAGCTGGCCAAATTATCTGAGGGCAGTTCCAGAAAGGTGAAGTCTTATTATCAGCCGTTTTCACTGAATTTGACAATTGATTGAAACTTTTATGTTATAAAAATCATGACTTTTTTTTTTTTTTTGCTCCAGGATGACATGGTGACCCTGAGGAAGCAGATGAGGGCATTCTGTATGATGTGTCAGCGCTACCTCACCAACGTCAACACAGCCGTCAAAGAGCAGGTGACAAATACGAGAGAATAACACATTTCCACGTGTAGCAGCAGTAATTAAAACGGCTTCAGAGAAAGAGAAATGCATAAAGTAAAAAAAAAAGAAGGTGAATATTAACAGGTAGGCAGTGCGATAATGAGATTCATAAGCTGGGGCTTGGCTGCCATTCATTGCAACTTCTGTGAATATTTATGGAAGCAAAAGTTGGTGGAAGAAGTGTTTTTGCTTGTACAGGTGACTTGAGAGCAAACCTTCTACACTACTCCCAATAATGGTGCATTCCAGTTTTCTTGTAATTCCGAGCGCCCGAGATGAGATGACGTCATTACCAGGCGATTGATGTTCCCTTAACCGCCTCCTAAATAGCCAGTTTGTGAGATCTACAATTATATAAAACTATGAGAACAACTCCACATTAACAACATAATTATCGATAACGACAATTAGGTTTTATTTACACTAGAAACTTAGTGGATAGAGAATATATTAGAAAGAAATTTGATAAAGACAACAATGAAATACAGGGTGCGGACATCTTTAAATCTGGAATCTCAGGGTCCTCTTCAACTTATGAGTTCTCCGTTCAGGAAAAACTAGGCTACTTCATCATTTCCAGCAAAAACTCCTTCGGGTAACAACCCCTTGAAGACAACTGTAAGTTAGGGATATTCAGCTTTTTCTGTGACGTCAGAATACACCTAAAATACACAATAACCTTTACAAGTGTACTTAATTTCACTTACTTTTCAATGTGCATGTACAACTTTTCAGTGTTTATGTACTCAATACACAACATACTGTTTAACAAGATTAACAGCAAAAAAGAGTCCGAACCACTAAATGTTCTGGCTCCATGTCAACTTATAGACAGTCGTCTTCATCGTAATGTTCACGTTTTGACACCAAGACAATGATGACAAGTTATTGAGACTTCAACTTTTTGAGGTATAGCCACCACTGCTGTTGGCGTTTGTTTTAATAAGTTGTTTGAGATGAAGGGATCACCATTGAGTGATTCTACTTAAATATCCTGCATTCATGATATAATAGAGTAACATAAACTTTGGTTATTTTCTGTAAATTTCACCCAAAGGTAGAATATCCCTAACTTTTTTTGAGTAGTGTATATGCTTTTGTCTGGGATTTTAAAAGGTCTTTACTTAAACCATTTGTAGCTGATAAATGATTTAAGGTGGCAGATTTTTTCCAACAAATAAAATCTATACAGTGTTTTTTTACAGAAACTATGTGGAAAAAGCTCATTTGTGAAGAGTCATTTGTATAATGTTCAGGTTCACAGTAATAACTCTTTGTTCTTTCCCCATTCCTCCCGCAGGCATTCACCATCCTGTGTGATCTGCTGCTCATATTCAGCCACCAGATGGTGTCCGGAGGCAGGGAACACCTGGAGCCCTTGGTTTACTCCCCAGAGGACTCTTTACAGTCAGAACTGCTCTCCTTCATCCTGAACCATGTCTTCATAGATCAGGATGATGACACAAATAGCACAGGTACAAATTCCAGCATGCATTTGTTGTGCATCTCCATCGGTTAAGATGAGCAAGTAATTGGATGGTTTGAAATGCTGATCTTTTTTTGTTTGTTTGTTTGTTTTTATGCTCAGATGGCCAACAGGATGATGAGGCAGTAAAGATTGAAGCCCTGCACAAGAGGAGAAACCTCCTTGCTGCCTACTGCAAACTCATCATCTACTGTGTGGTAGAAATGAGAACTGGAGCTGACATCTTCAAACAGTACATGAGGGTAAGTCTTCATTACAACAAACAAGCTTAAATAAAAAAATTTAAAAACTACATTTCAAGATGATTTTGCAAGAGGGACATTGATTTTGCTAAAAGATGTTCTGTTGTTTTTTCCAGCCTTCAGACATGTAAATCTAACTCAATATAAAGAAATGAAATTCCTCTAAACGTGGTCATTTTTTTCCTTTACAGTATTACAATGATTATGGTGACATCATCAAGGAGACTATGAGCAAGACTCGGCAAATTGACAAAATTCAATGTGCCAAGACGCTCATTCTCAGCTTGCAGCAGGTCAGTGGGCACACTTGTGCCCTCCCATTAATTTGTGCAGTGAATCGGAGCATATGTTTAATTTCAGCTATCATTAGGATATTATCTCATTTTAATGTCTCTCTTTGTGCTAGCTGTTCAATGAAATGCTGTCTGAACTGGGTCACGGGTTCGATCGCTCGTCTTCTGCATTCTGTGGAATCAAAGAGTTGGCCCGTCGTTTTTCCCTAACCTTCGGTCTCGACCAAGTAAAAACCAGAGATGCCATCGCTATGCTGCACAAGTAAGGCTTCATTTTGTCCTTGACAGATTGCATTACTATTCTTAAACTTTCTGGCAGTATATCTGGGAACTGTCATGTTAGACAAATTACCCTTCAACGCTAGCTTTCCTTTTGCCATATTATTTTTTCCTCTGAATTTTTCAGAGGCTTAAGTGATGAAATGTTTCAGTTTAGCCAATTCCCATCTGCTGAGAGTTGAGTAGAAAGCTTGTAAAAACAACACAGAGCTTGTCAGACACAGTAACGTAGTAGTGCTGTTAAACAAACAAACTGTCTTTTTGGATCGTCTGTGTGCTTAAGTCGTGCAGTAATCCAAAGGACTGCGCAAAGGTTGTTTTTTTTGCATCACAAAATGTAAATTTTGAGATTTTCATGCAACATCAATTTCTACCTGTCAACTTTTCCAAATATTAACTGATGCAGCAATGAAATGAACTTCCGACTGAATCTGTTGCTTTTATAAATGATGTACGTCGCCTCATTATGGTGGCGATGAAAAGGAGAGCTTTTGAAAGCGCAGATTCAAATGAATCAGAACTCTGTTTGTATTATGGTTTGTTTGCTTATAATCTCACACAGGCATCGTTGCATGAGGGAACGCATATTTGTCATGCTGAGTATCGTCTATACATGTCATGTGACTGCACTGAGCTATCTCAGGAGAACGCAATTTGTAGTCTGGAAGGTTTTCAATGTTGCCCTACTCCAACACACCTGACTGAAATTCAATGGATCCAACCGCCTATGAAGTTCTGCACAATGAGTCATTCATTAGAATCAGGTGTGTTTGAGCAGGAAAACACTGAACACCTGCATGGCTGCAGTCCTTGTGGGACCAAATTGAGTTGCCCTGAGCTATGTGATTGTGTATAGATTGAGCAGCAATCTAATATTTGGATCGGGGATCCTCAGTTCTAGTCCTTGAAGTTCTGTGTCCTGCAGGTTTTAGGAGTTTCCCTGCTGCAACACTCCTGGTTCAGACTCGGACTGAATTACCCGTTGATTTGAGTCCGGTGTATTGCAGCAGCAAAACTTCAAAAATCTGCAGAACACTTGCCCTCGAGGACCAGGTTTGAGGATCCCTGATCTAGATGCTCAAAACCTTTAATCATAGGTATCAAACTCTGGTCCTCGAGGGGCGGTATCCTGCAGGTTTTTGTTATTCCCTTGCTCCAACACACCGGATTCAAATCAAATGGATCCAACAGCTTCTTGTCATCTTCTTCAAAATGACCCATTAATTTCAGTCAGGGAAACAACATAAACCTGCAGGATAGCGGCCTTCTAAGACCAGAGTTTGGCATCTTTGTTTTCAATTAACAGAATGTGCACATCGGTTTGATGTGACAGCGGGATGCAGTAAAGTGGATTCAGTCTATGACCACAGTATCAAGGGGGTTGTGCCTTTATGCTCTAAATCGGTTCAAGATCTTATTTCAAGGCATTTTAAGAATCGTATATCTTAGTGTTTGTGCACTTTAGGGTTTAAACTTGTTCATTGTTAAACAGCAATCATTTGTGACAGTTTTATTAACACAGCCACATAAAATGTAAAATTTGTAGAAGCTCACTTAAAATGTTTAAGATGTGTATCGGCGAGCATAATGTCATTTCAATACTACTTGGAAATCCACTCCAGGTTCAATGGGAGGTTTAAGATAAATGTTACGGAAACTTGAAGACGGCATTGCACATAAATTAAGACCTCTGTTTGAGGTATCGGGTATCTATTAACCAGAGAATAATGTCTATCGTAAAACCCTTAATGGGTAACCCTCCATGATAACTTTTGACATTTTTACGGCACAGTTCAGATCAGTTGTTTTTGTGTGACTTCCATGAAACTGTTCTCAATATTTGCTCACAGTCTCCTTTTTTCTTCTCTGTTTTTCCTCAGGGATGGTATCGAATTTGCATTTAAGGACCCTAGCCCTCAGGGAGAAGGAGGCCCTCCCCTCAATCTGGCTTTCTTGGACATTCTCAGCGAGTTCTCCTCCAAACTTATGAGACAAGACAAGAGGACTGTGTATGTGTATTTTTTTTTCTTTCCTTTTTCTGCTCAGCTTTTGATGATCAGGCTCCAGTGGCTCAGTGCAACAGGTGTTTGACAAATGGTGCAACTGGTGTTTTTGATGCACAAGGGGTTTTTAAATGCCCCAGATGGAATTTGCACCTGGTTTAATGTGAGTTTTTTTCCCCCTCCCGTGCTTTAATATATTCATCTTGTCTTTGTGCCCTCCCTCTTGTGATCAGCCACATGTACCTGGAGCGCTTCATGACGTTCCAGATGGCATTGCAGCGAGAGGACTGCTGGCTTCCACTGATCTCCTACAGGAATTCCCTGCAGGCTGGTGGTGACGATGACACTATGTCTGTGATGAGTGGCTACTCCAGCAGGGGCTCTTCCATTCGCTCTAAGAAGACGAAGCCTCCCGCAGTTACAGCTGGAACTTCAGCAGCAAAGAGGAAACTGCCAGAAGGTATTAAACTGAGGGTTCAGGAAATTCATTGATAACGTTTCTAATTTTTCACAAATATGAGGGGGAAAATGGCAGTGACTTTAATTCAGAAGCTTTAATTAGATTCATTTCAGCTTTATTTGTATAGCACTAATTCACAACAATGTCATCTCAGGGCCCTTTACAGACAAATCAATTCAAGCCAATTCATTGGTACAATTAGTGTTCATACAAGCCAATTCATTGGTACAATTAGTGTTCATACAAGCCAATTCATAGAAATAATAGCCTAGCAGATTGCATTGAAATCTTGACTTCGATTCAATCCCCATCCTGAGCATGCACGGGGCAGCATGCTTAGGACTTACTACTATGAATTAGAAAGAAAATACTAAATAAGGGCTGGACAATAGGGCCTCAAATCTATATTGCGGTATAATTTTGAAGCATGTGGGGTAACGATATATATTGCGATATATTCTTGTTTCCGTATATAATGTTAAAATAACCGTTTTTAACATACACATTACAGCAGAATAAACATTTCACAAAAGTATAAAATGCCATTTTCAGAACATTTATTTTGTAAAACAGATAAAAAAATTCTAAACCTTTCAAGTGATTTTTAACGGATCTTGTGCACGGTCTTTTTTTGTTTTACCTTCAGTATGAGGTTAAAACGACTATTTAGAAGTTCCAGCCACTTTTTGCTGCTGCAGCACCGGGCACGTGATACTGTCTGACCCACCCCCCCTTCCACTCTGCAGGAGGATCAGCTGATGTGTGAAATGACTACAAGATAATAGGCTATTTCATAACACATGTAATATCCAATTTCAAAGCGGAAATCGGCAAAAATAGAACAGTATTTTACAGACATGGAGAGCCACAGCGCTTTGGTGCGGCTTCAGAAACGCTGCATGGTGCGCCTGGTGGAACCACCGCTCCCATTTACTTGAGTTACCCCAATCAGGTGCGAAGCCGCAGCACGTAGCTTCTACACCGCTTCTGCGTTCAGTGGGACTAAATTTCAATCGCTTCTCTGTCTGGTCCATACGACCGATGTTGAACCGGTCTCCTTAACAAGAAGCACCTCATCCTCCCCCACCCGCTCCGTGCTTTTGATTACAGTAGGCTCAGCTATTGCGGTAGGCCGATAGAGCCAAAATCTCTACCGTTGGCCAAATTCATACCGTTTCTACCGTGTTCCGTTTCTACCGCCAACCCCTTAACTAAATAAAATAAATTTTACGTGCTTGCAAACATATGTTTAAGTGTGTGGAGTTGCTATCGGTTAAAAAACTCAATCAAAGAAATGCTGTCATGTTACTGTCATTCAGTGAGCTCTTCAGGAAGTAGAGTTGAGGGGATCACTTTCCCCACGAAAACCAGTTACTATGGACAGAGATGTAAAGGTGGGAACAGAACAGCGTAGCGGTTCTTTCTCTCTGGGATGGAAGATTGTGGAGACTACTTTATAATTTACCTTTTTCCCCCCCCCTCACCTTTCAGAGGAGAGCAGCAGCGGCGAGGTGTGGCAGCAAAGCATGCAGACCCCAGTCATGATGCCTTCCCCCCATCTCACTTCCACTGCCATGCGAGACCCTAAGAGGACTCGTGATGACAGCTACATGGGGGTCTACCCCCTCACTCACGAGCAGCAGCCGCCCCACCAACACCCACAGCACCATCAACAGACGCCTCAGCATCACCAGACCCCCATGGATTACAAGTATGTTCACCTCAATCGCACGTTTCTGAACCCCTGCAGTCAGTTCTGTTCAGCATCGCTTGTTACAGGGATCACAGTTCGGTACATGCGAGTTTAGGTTAAAAAAGATGAGAACAGCTTGTTTCTTTGGAGTTAATTCATTCCTCCCTGGGCATAAAAACATCCACTCACAGGTATTAGACTTGCAAATTGATGAGACCTTTGACAGATCTATGTTAATTTATGTCCATAATGTGTTTTGCAGCAGATTTACAGTATGCAAACTAATGCTCCCATATGTGTGGAAAAGGGAATGTGGATATTTAACAGGGCTGTCAAAGTTGATTCCACTTCATTTAAATGCTGGTTAAAGAATTTGTGCTTTTTTTAACACGAATGAACGTGTAATAATATGCCTGATTCACTTTTTAGTCCATAGTGTTTTGAAGCAATTGCCTTACAAATCAGGGAAATGACTCTTTACTCCTTGAACAGTGAGTGTAGTTATTAAAGAGACCTGCAAGCTGGGTAAGAGTATGTTTGGCTTGCAATACAAGCTAAGGACCAAACTAACACCATCATTGTTAGTTCTGTAGACTGCATTTAGCGCTGCTCTGTGAAAAATGGCAACACGCATCGCGTATTCTCATTACCTGGTACTGGCAAGTACTGTAATCTATTCATGGAAAACGGTTTCCTTACTGCAGGCCGGCTGATAACTTTATTTTATTGTCTCTGAGGTGACAAAGGAGACTGAAAGATGAGGTTGTAATTTTGCATCAGTTAGGTCTTTATTTTCACTTTTGAGACACTGATGAGGGATGGACATTGTGCAGATAAATTATTCTGGAGCCTTGGCCTATCGAGACTCCTAACTGCTGATTGCGAGTAATTTAATGACCTCTGTCAGCCGGCAATTCTCAGCTGCAGCCAGGTTCTGCTTTACTGCCTTCCACAACATCCACATCACTCCCAGGTTACCCACAAGGCTTCATTCTGGATGGGAAAGCCTCAGTGATGGTTAGAATTTGCAAATGTGGCTGCATTGGAAAACTGACAGAGGAGCTAGCAGACCTTTTGTGTATCAACTCTGTTCTGATATTATAATATGCTCAGACTCAACGGTCACGGTACTCAATAATTACATTACTGCAATTTTTTTTGCTCCCCATGAGGTCCATGTGATGCAAGAAGGGAATCTTTGATGCACGACTTTAATATGCAAAACACATTTTGTCACTGGTGCCATACAAACCCTGTTTGCACCCAGCACAATGAGTGAGGAGCAGGACAGAAAAAGTACAATTCAATTGCAATAAGAGAAACAAAAGCCTGTTGAGCCAGGCAGAAGAGTCTGTAGCTAGATGAGAGATGTGAAGCGGTCACCTTTGATTACACCGGCTTACTCAGAGGCTTTTCTGCAGGGACCTCTGTGTCTTTCTTCCCTTCATCCTCTCTTGACTCTCCCCGCTCTCCAACTAACTGATTGCCATCCAGCCCTTTCCCCACCTAGGTTAGACAATTTGATGAGAACAGACTTGGCATTCTACCACTCACCTCCACCCCACAATGATGTTCTGTACACCGTGTAGTCAGTGGTGCTGGAAGAGGAAATGGCCTCGCTCCAGTGAGAGGGCAGTATTGACGGTCCTTTGTCAGAGGCACACAACTTTCTTCTTTTAATTATTAGAAGCTTCCTGAGCCAAATACGTAGTGTTGGAATTATAGATAAGATTCAGTCTCCTGTAAAATCACCTAATTGGAGACAGTTTCCAGAACTTCAAACTCCTGTTTTGTTTTCATTTTGTAGTCGACGTCTCAGAAAATCTCCTGTTTTTTTTTTATATTGGCAACGATTTCCCACGTTTTGAGCTATGACTTGCTCTGTTTGCTTTTTTATAATGCGGTGATACAAGGTTGATAGTGGCAGACAGTCTGCAGTGTAAAGGCTCAGAGACGTGGGAGTATCCTGGAGACGTGCACGCTGCGATGAGCACCGCCGCTTCCTCGTCAAACTGCAAAACACAACGGTTTCCAGCAGCTTCACTTCAACTGTGCCCCGCAGAAAAGCACCACAAAGTACTCCGACATCACAGTTCAGCAGTGGTTTGCTTTGCTTTGCTGACCCAGAATTTCCATATCCATGTTGAAGCAACCTCACGCTTCTCACCACAAGATTTTATTAATATATCCAGGCTCAGTTCCAGGACCATGATTCAGTTCAGTGGATCACTTATTCTCTGAGAATAGGATCCAACTGGATTGAGCCAAAAAACATTAGGAAAAGGGTTCAGTGTAATTTCCCATCTGCATGTTTTTAATTTAGAGGGCAAATGGTTGCAAAATGTTTGCAGTTAGTAGTCTGCCAAGTGTTGGCTCTACTGGGACAGTGACTGACTAGTTTATTTCCCCACCTTAACTTTTCATAGGCACCGGGCCAGTGGGGAAATTTACTTTGTATCTGACATCTTTAATTTCTCTCTAGGTGATGTGTCCAGTTAAAACACCAGACATGTGGATGAAAAACGCTCCCAATTAATGCGCTCTTGTGTGTAGTTCCCAGGTGACGTGGATGCTGGCGCAAAGGCAGCAAGAAGAGGTACGCCAGCAACAAGAAAGAGCCATGAACTATGCCAAGCTCAGGACCAATCTGCAGCATGCTATGTAAGAACATAAACACACCCGCACACAGACCTGCTGGGAACAGAGCCGCCCCGTTAGCACCTGAATAATTTATCTGATGGTTTATTCAGCAGTCGTCGAGGCACTGGGCTTATGGAGGAGGACGAAGAGCCAATTGTGGAGGATGTGATGATGTCATCCGAGGGTCGCATGGATGACCTCAATGAAGGCATGGACTTCGACACCATGGACATTGATCTGGTGAGATGCATCTCAGAGCTGTCATGAGTTGTACTCGACATAAAAACAACCTTACATAGCATGCACAGACAAGTACGGGAATCTTCCTACCAGTAATGTTTCACGCAGCATTTCAGTGAGTTGACAGGTGCTTCTTGTATTTGCTCAACACTTTCCTTACTTGTTAGTTGCACTTTCCTTCACCCCCATCCTGTATCATTCAGTAATGTTTCCAAAGTTCATAAATGTATTAAAATCCAGCAGCTTTTTACTGCTCCTTTAGACACTCGGTTAAATTGCCATAACACTTTGCAACAATTACCAACATCTAGCTGTCAAGTTGGAGAGAATAACCATCTCCAGTGCTTTCCACCCACGCATCATGCAACAAATTGTCTGTATTATCAGGCTGAATTACTCGGGGAGAGAAAACAAGCAACTTCAGTGTCACTGCAGAAAGCCTTGAAGGTCTGTTTGGTGGCGAATTGGACGGCAAAAACATTTTCTTTAATGGGATTTTGAACTGGCAAATGTAAAGACTAGAAATCAAATAACATCTTGTCAACATCACTGGAAAAAATTCCTCAGTATTCCGTCACTCGCAGAATCCTGCTGTCCTGCTTTAGTGTTGTGGCCCAAGACTTTCCAAACCCCACAGCCTTCTCTTTTATTATTTTGGTCGATTTTTTTTTTTTAATTAAGGCTTCACTAACCAAGCCAAACTTTTCACAACTAATGCCATAATATATCCAAATTTAAATACATAGTGGTGGTTGTTATGGATGCCAGACTGTCTTGAAGGGGAAAAACCATGCCGTTCCTGTGTGACTTGTGGGAAGGTTTCGGCCGTCTTTTATTTAATATTGTGGGATTGCAGCTGTTGGTAAGACATGAGGAAATGTGAAAAATTAATTTGACTGTTCACACAAACACCACAGAACCATGTAATATTAAATAAAGCCGCATTTAAATTTCATCCAGGACAAATGATTATTTTGGGCACGTTTGCTTTATTTAGACGGCTGGAGACGAGCTCCAAATGTCACGTTGTGTCAAGCAGAACATTTTTTAGAACGGCTTTATTTTCTTTAAACTGAATTTAGTTAAACACTCAAAATGTCTGAGCAGGAGAACTCGGCTGGGTCTTTTTTCTCCACTAAACTGTCTTTCTTTTTCTTTTTTTAGCCACCTTCTAAGAACCGCCGGGAGAGATCTGAGCTCAAGCCAGACTACTTTGACCCCGCTTCTATCATGGACGAATCTGTAAGGAGAATCATCAGTTTACTTGTATTACCCTGATGTCATACTTCTCATTTTTCTCCTAACTCTTTTATCTCGTGCTACATAGTTACTCCAGGCTTTGCATAACACAAAGTAATGAATAAGAAATGGATGGTTTGAAACCAGTCAGGCTACAGAGACCAGTTGCTTGCACGTTTTTAATTGCTTACAGAATGAGATCGTGTATAACATTTCGACAAGTTCTTACCAGCTTGTTACTAAGCGCAACATGACTTGTTGGTTGCAGAGCAATAATTCATGCTCGTGTAAACAAATTTCCGGCTGCACGACCAGCCTTAAATTATTGTTTCGGCTTATCACCACTATAAGAAAGCCTGGGAATTAGCTTTTTGTAAAGGTCGATTGTTGTAAAGGTTGACTTCAACATCCAGAGGAAGGCTTTTTCTTGCTCTAATTAGCTAGTTCTGAGCAAAGAAAGGACACGCAGCATATTGGCCTTCACACTTATGCTACAACACACAACCACGACATGATTGTTCAGAGCTTACCCATTTATTTTTTTTGTCCTTGAATCATTTTGTGAAATCAAAGAGCTTGTAAACAACTGGCAACAACTTCACTATTTAATTGCAAATTGGAGCTGTAACAGCATTGTTGGATCAACTGAGTTCAGCCGTCTATTTTTCTTTTAATGATTAAAAAAAAACAGGTGGATCTGAATTTTAATGGTTAGGTTTCTCCACTATGAAACCTTAGCAGCAAAAGCTGAAATTTAAGTCTCTAATTACTTGTTAGTTGAGTCACCAAGTTTCATGCATTTATAACTTAACCAACATCATGAATATAACTGGTGATGTTACATATATAGTAACACTTTCTATTAAATGTATGTGCTGTAACACATTGTCAGCAATATGATGAATGACACACTCTGGCATAAGACTGCATATATGTTGTTTTTAATTTGAATTACTTAACTTTTTGTTTTTTCTTTCTATTTCTAGGTCCTTGGGGTGTCCATGTTTTAAGCTAATATCCAGATGATTTTGACGCTGGGATAACAGAAGAGGCGCTTTGTATTTAAAGAGAATTTTAGAAGCGAAAACAGAAGTGTTTCTGTAAGAAAAAGCAAAAATAAAACAAAAAAAAAATTATTCTGACTTGTACTCCAGGTGGACCAATGACAACCCACACTCAGTGTTGCTTGCTCAGAGAGGACTTTGTTTCAAAAATGTACTTTTATAATCTTGGGTAAGCTCTTCCTGTTCAGACATAGTGCAACAGGCCACTTCCAAAACCTATTAGAAACAAGACGTCTGAAGAAAAATCAATAGCTTTTTCTTTTTCTTCCTTTTTTTTTTGATTTTTTTTTTTTTTTATGGGATGACTTGGTGTGTTTAACTTAAGAAACCTTTTTTTTTTTTTTTTTTTTATGTCTAACCCTTTTTACAATTGTAGTAAGTTACCAGGTGTGAAGTAGTAATTTATAAACGGACTGTAGTAGCTTGCTTGTACTGTGTTAGCCAAGTGGATGGAGGTCTTTCTGTTTGTGCTTCTTTTTTTTTTCTTTTCTTTTTTTTTCCCTCCCCCCTCTTATTGTTTGTTTTTCTCCTCCTTATCTCTTCAGTTTCTTCTCCCTGTTATTCTGTTGTTGGGCCTGAGTTGAGGTCCTGATAACCACTGGTGGTTAAGATTTTGAGATGTCATGTAGAATCTGTCTAGATCCCTTTATGCTGTGAAGATTCCTCAAATCTACTTTTTTGTTCCACTCTTATTGATCAGTAAGTCCCAGAGCTACCCCCCCCCCCAGATTTGGAGCACTCCTTAACCATGTACTAGAAGATTATGTCTCCCTAAGAAATGAGCAGTTTTATTTCAGTAGTGCCACTTTTTGGGGCTCTGGAAGATCGGTCAAGTAAAAACGCCACCTTTTAGTTCCTCTTAAAATCCTGCAGCGTAATGTTAAAATGGGTATCTACATTTTAAATAAAAGTTATATATAAATTGGTGCTGATTTTATATATGTGCTTTTGGTTTTTCTTATTTTCAATCTTCAGTCACAAAGTTTGAGAGATGTGTAAGTAAAACCTAAAAGAAAAAAAAAATTAAAGCATGGGCAGTCATGCAAGGAAGATTTTTAAATTTGTATTTTTATGGGTTTTTTTCTTCTTTTTTTTGTTTTTGTTTCTTTTCTTTTTTTTTTGTCTTGATAATGTCTTTGAATTTCTACCTTTTTTCCTACATGTAAATTAGTTTGGATAAAACTAATGAAAAGACTTGTGAAATTCAGCTTTAAGGTTTTTTCTCAACACGAAAAGTCCTGTCACACAAAAAAAATACTTATAGATTTCAAATGTTAAAACTGTAAGGTAGTCATTCAGACAGTACTGAAGATGAAAGTTATTCAGCAGCGCTGTGGCAGCTAGACAAAGCTTAGATTTTGACATATATTTGTCACACACAAGTTTTAATGAAATGTTTTGTCTACTGAGGTCTTTCTTTTGTAGTCATTCCATGCTTAAGCCTTAAACATGCTTGTGGGGGTCACCTTTTCTCACAGTAATCTTCCATGTCAGAGGTGGATAATTGGCTTCTTAGATCATGAAATATGAGGTGGTGAGATGTAATGTGATAAAGTAGATAAAACAGCCTATATGTGTTTTGCCTAATTATTTTATGTAAGTAAAAAAAAGAAAAAAAAAGAAAATTCTTTTAAGGAAAAAGTACTGTTTATTGTTTGTTACTTACCACTACATCGGTATAAATTCTTATTAGATCATGTGTATATATACAAAATTTAATTTCTTTTTTTCCTTTTGGCCATTTCTGTGTTTTTATTCTTTTTTTTTTTCTGCACTCTTGCCTACTCTGAGTTATTGTCTATTATCCCATCCTCTTTCAGTCACTCTGTTTTCTGATTTGTACTTGTCTGGAGACAGTAACTTTTGAATAAAAATCAACACATTTCAATCGTGGTACCTTTTTTTTTTTTCTTTTAAAACATTTACCTGTATTTAATTTTACTTGCAGAATAATATCTATGATCCTGTTGTTCCCTTTAAAGCCACATGGGGGCAGTGTAGTCAAAGCTTCATATCTCAAAGGGCATTCATGGTGTCACTTTAATGTATGTATCTTGCCCAGTTTGTGGAAAATGATAAGTGTTCTCGGGCACTCAATTTCAATGCACATATCTTGTATGTGGCACCTTTTTTACATTTATCTTGGATATCAAAGGGCCTTTTAGCAAGAGTAATGCTTTGTTGTGTGGAGACACAGAGTGCCATAGCTTTATGATAAAAGTGAGTGTATGAGGAAGGGGAAAAAAAGGATGAAAGCGGCACAGACTTCTGTTTTAAGTGCATGATTAATAAAGGGGCGCTCAGATCAATGCGGGCGCACCAGAAAAAAGGGCCTGGCAGAGAGCTCTCTTCATGTCCAGCCCCTAATACATGAATGGGCTCATCCGTCACCGCGTCAGTCTGCTTGTCACATATCGGCCATCAGAACATAAGGTGCAGAACAGCACTTCCCTCTGCAGCCTCGTTTGATTGTCTTCAGAGCTGTCAGCCCTTTTCCGTGACATGCTGTTAGTGGTGTTCATGCAGAAGAAGACCAAAGAGATTTTTGATGAGTGTGTCGCTCCTGTCAAACCCGTTTTATGAAAGTTATTTCCACATTTCATGCTTCTGTGCCAACTTCGGTTAGTATTGCTTGTTCCCACAGCAGTGCATCTGCTCGGCTGACTCGGGTTAAATTGTGTTGTTGAGGTCAGGGCTGTGGAGTTTAAATCAGAGCCACAGGCTCAGCTTGGCTTTTTCTTATATTTACCTCAGATAACCCAAAAGGCCTCCACGTACACTATCAGTTCAGCTGGTGTTGAAACATCAAAGGGTCAAGGGGGGGCTGGGAACCAGGATTCACACATGTATATCTAAGTGCACTGGGAAACTTGCCTAATAGCTTCTAGATCATATTTAATGGCTATTTAAAACATGTTTACATACAGTTATTGTATAATTTTATAATCGATTGTAACTCTTTGTGTGTGCAGACTGGGGCCTGTTCAAGTCTTCTGCAATAAGATAAAGCAACAGAATGTTAACGCTGTGGATAAATCATTAATTGAAGCATTGGTTGTAATCTCCTCAGCTTGTAAGGGCAGAAGAAAGCAGCTGACCCTGGAAAATCATTTACCAGGACCTCTACCTCAGATTAGGAAAAAGGAAAAGGGAGTCAAACGCACAGATAACTCAGCCTCCAGGCCGAAAATACTTAAAACGACCAGTCTCGCCCTCTTTCTCACCTCACGGTGAGCTGGAGTTAACTTTATAATTCTCATCTCTGCCCTGGGCATCTAGTAACCGAATAAAGACAATGACTCTCTTGAATTAAGAAGAGACGCTCTGTGGGTTGTAACAGAGATGTCAAGGTGAATGTGAAATGAGACGAAGCATCAATGCCCTTCATTATGAGGAGCAGGTTTCATGAGACAGGCCTGAACAGGTCAGAGATTCCAGTGGAAAGCTATGAATAGAGCGCCGTGGGAACCTACTGTCTGCCTCCTGTCGGTTTCCTTCGTATTGACACACGGGCAGAGCAGCTAAAGGTATGGTGAATGAGTGAACGAGTGACAGGGCTATTGTACTGGGAGGATAGAAGCAGGAGGATTAGTCTCCCTTTGGCACTGATGGTCCACAGTGTGGAGGGAATCTGTCATCAGCAGAGCTGCAGGTGGTCCAGAGGTCTGAGCAGGGCATTCGACCCCGCAAAGCAAGAAAACAAGACGAGTTTTCAGCTGGGAGTAGGATGATGTTTACCCTGAGCTACCCTGGAATCTGATTCTCTACACCTTCTCTCCTCACCTCAAATAATTGTTGCGCAGCCACTTTCGCTCGTCCCCGAGGGCCCGAGCTGTGCATAATAACAGTTTTCCCCTGTAGGAAGAGGAAACAAGATTATGGCTTTTCAATTAAAAAAAAAAAAAAAAAAAGGGGATGTGCTGCAAACTCGACTAGTAGCCTCCCTCCAACATTTTCTACTCGACCATTTTCAGATCCCTTGAAGCTCATTCAAAGGTGACCAACGGATGACTGAATGGATTTCTGGGCCAAGCCAGTCCAGCTAAATCACGAGTGTCTGTAAAGTTTGGATGAGTGTCTTATAAGGGCGTGATGAGACAGGTCTCATAAAGATGACGGAGAGCCCTGCATGTCACCAGCCCCTGCCAGGAAAGCCCTGTGATGTACGAGGGCCAAGAGACCTCTGCTAATAAGACTCATCTCTTTAATTGGCTTTATGATACGACTGTGCAAATGGCCCAGGGTGTGTCTGCGTGCACATCTAATGCGAGTGCAATGTCCCCGCCTGCACCATGTCCACCATGGGCTTGTATGTGTCGAGTGTTGGGATGTGTCTGCATGTGTTATGCGTGGGTGGATGGCTCACGCGTGCACTTTTTTTTATTAGATTTCTCACTTCCCTTCCGTGCAGACGCATTATGAGAACGAAGAGGCTCATTAGAAGGAGAGCACTTGTATTGCCGGCCAAGATTTAACACCTCACCCAATAATAATTTATTCAATCTATTCTTAAGTATTGCATGCGCCGCTAGATAGGGGTTAGGTTATGTAAGGGTACAACTGCGCCTAGTTTGAATGTGATATGATGATAATTATAAATCCAAGGATGGCGACAGATGGCGAGGTACTTGAAAAGTTCAGCAGGTATAAGTATTACTGCTCTGCTGCTCCCGGATCAGTCCTCAGGAATTAAGAGAGGGAGGGGAAACATAGAGGTAGTCAAAGACAAGAAGAGAGAGTGCAGACACAGTAAGAGAGAGCTGGTACTCGTTAGCACACTATTCATCAGACTGGTGAGGTCAGGGTTCAGGGAGCCCCGAGGCTCGGTGTGTGACCGGTCCCCTCTCACCCCTGACCCCCAGCCAGCACCTGGAGCTGAGGTATTTCCTCATAACATTTACTTGTAACATTGTGTCTTTATTGCTGCTTTCGCAGCCAGCGGGGCTGAGGCCTTGAAGTTCACGTTGAACGGACCGGCCTTCAGTGGTCCAAGGGTTAGATTTTTTTTTTA